>WAAE01021058.1:0-18803 GCA_013400495.1 Nicator chloris
GACAAGAGATGAGCAAAAAATCTGCTTTTGGGAGCTTGGTGGCTGCTAAGCAGTTCTGAGGATCATGGAGCAGTGTTCAGGCACATGAGATGTGGGGGTTTTTGTTTTGTTATTATGTGCAGGCAGAACTGCTGGAGCAAAAGTAGGTCGGACATTGGTTGTAAATTACAAGGAAAGAAATGAAATACAGAAGTGAGAGTCTAAGTAATTTGGCACAGAGTCAGAAAAAAATTGCAATGAAAGATGAAGGAAAGAAATTAAGAGAAAAGTATCTACCAATTGTAAGACTGGAAAGGACATAATAAGGGGACTTACACAGATATAACTGAGGAAATAGAAGAAAAAGGCATAGGCTAAGACAAGAACTGACAGGAAACTGAAGGAGCCTAACTGAACTCAGCATACAGAGATCTCTAGTCAAGCATGTGGTCTCTGGGCATTTCTCTAATTCCTATGGTCTTTCATAATGATAACCCAACATACTTACTAGAACAGAGATATTTGTTTCATTTATCAGTAGATCTAAAAAGGCTTTTCGTACCTTCAGGACAAATATTCTCAAAAGCAAATCATGGCACATTAGCTATGTGGGAAATAAGAGCTTTGTCTTTTCTTTCTACAAGTGCTTTTGCAGCAGAACTTTTCATCATGCCAATGCAAATAATCCATCCATTGGCAAAATATTTAAGCATTTGCTTACTTTAGACACAGACATAAGAAGTTTCATGTTGAAGAGTTTCATCCCAACTGTGTGTTTTATTTAAAGCTGTACCTATGCATTTTCCTTCAATGGGACCTTTAGGTGTGCACTTGGCTATCTGTAACTTAGTCCCTGTATCTCTGAATCCAAAATCTACCACATTATATAACCAGAGACTGGTTCAAGAATCAGTCACGTCAGAAATTTGACTAATTCTGGAGGGTCCAATTAACCTCATGCAGCTTCCAGTCAGTTCAGAGAGGGCTGGATGGCCACCTTCTCAGAGACCATCTGCATTCAGCTAATGCTCTTTCAACAGCACGCTGCTGCCAGCACTTGTAAGCAGGGGCTAAGGAGGAGGTGGGATTGCACTGGAGAGTCACCAGTCCCTTTTTTTGTACCTCTTTTCACCCACTCTGCGTTCTCTAATGTCAGGAGACACATCTACAGAGATGCCAGGCTCTTCCACACACAGTCTCCATCAGCACCTTACCTGCTGACTGTTCTTTCCCAATTGAAACATGTAGATGAAGCTCTCTCCTACTTAAACACAACAGATTTCAAAGGGTTTAGGACTTATTTCACCTTTTGTACAGATTCCAAAACATATATAAAATTGCAATTTAAAAAAAATTGGAATTTGTCTTGAGCTTTTCACTCTTTTATACTTTACTTTTTAAAATCTGTAATTTTCTGCATTTTATTAGACAAATTTATCAGAAATCTACAAGGACCATGCTTCCTGAGACTGCTAAAGAACTGCTACTACATGCCACTAGAGTCAAGAGGCTCTCTCAGGGGGGTTATCTTCACACTATTTTATACTTTTAAATCTTCTGAGAATGAGTGGTGAAGTGTTATTGGATTTGCTAAATATACCCATATGCTGATATCTGCAGCACACTTAAAACATGTCCATGTACTTCATTGCTGTTGACAGAGCATAATATACAATTAAAAGAGAAAGAAAAAAAAGTCAGAAAAGGAATAAAGCCCCATCTTAAAGATTTCTTTTAATGAACCATTTAGGTATTTTTAGATGTGTTTAAGAGAAACTATTTATTTGTTCTTATAATAAAATTCAAATCTACAAAATAATTTCCTTGAGTGAGATTCCAGTATTTTCTTTATACAATAATAAATGACCTTTATTTAATTGTACTACAGTAGCACTGAAAAGCATGAGCAGAGAAAAGCTTTTTGCACAGTATGAATGGACATTAAGAAACAATTCTTCCACTACAGAGTAAACTGACAAGACAGAGAAACTACTTGTGGCACACAATGAATATATTTGTATATTGCATTTTATTAAAAAAAAATTCTGATAGAAGTGCTTAAAAAACTGAGAAATCTGTTTAATCCAACAATTTACTGGACTGGCATTCATTGACAGTACACATGGTCAATATAATCATTAGCAGTACATATGCAAACAGTTAATCCTTAACACTTTTATATTAAATCAGCTGCAGGTGAACAATCCTACACATCTCCAGTTAAGGCAAGTTAGGGCTGATGACCAAGGTACCCAGACCAAGATGGAGATGGCCAGGATTCAGAGCATTTTGATAAAGAAAACTGGCCCAAGTATGGATGTATTTATTTTTTACTTTTCCTTACTAATTTTGTTCTGCACAATGTTTTCTACAATATAAAGGGAGTGATCTCACCTGCTTTTGACAGTTTTTTCTATCTGGGGATGGACAGGACTTGTTCTGTTTTCACTGACCTTCCCTGTTTGTTCAGCAGTTACTCTGTCAGACATCTCACCCTATTCTTTCTTTGTTCTTGCCTTGTAGGTTTTGCTACTTCCACAAAACACCATGCTGGAGGACGTATACCACAAATCTCCATTTTCCTGTTTGCAGTTATATACCACTTCCATATTTAGCTGTGTTTAAAAAAGTTTCTTGCTGCTTCTGGTATCGGTAGTGTTACCACGTTAAAGGTCTACATACTGTCATATATTTTAATGTCTTTAAATCTGCATTTAAGTCAAGCAAATATTAGCCATATCCTTCTTAGCCAGCTAACAGACATTTCACCTATTCCCTTATTTGTACAGTTGACTGAACTCCCTTAAATAAACTGCATGCAGTCAATGACTTAAACAGAAGATATGTAGACCAAAATATGATCAACAGCAGAGAGAAAATCAGATTTGGTTTCCATTGAATCAGCACAGTTCATACCCAGCAAAGCTTGTTCATCAACGTGGTTTTGCTAAATGTCCAAGGGCAGAGGTATGCACAGGCAGGTATGGAAGGGACTGTGTGAAGTAGTTTTCCCTCTCAGGTGCAGAACTGGGACTCAATCTGTGGTTGCCTTCTGTTTTCTCTCACATGGTAGAACCAGGAGGTTTGAGACTGTGGCTTTGTCTGGTAGCTACCCTCCAAATTCGTAAACACTCAGGGGAAGCATTAATCAACATCTCCAACCAACAATTACTCCAATAGCTTTTCCCCTGAACCTTCTTTTCTGCTTCTGTCATTAATACTGTAAAGAGAAATTACTGCTTTTTTTATTTTTGCTTTGCTTTTTTTTGGTGATTTATTCATGTTCTTTTTTTGTTTGTTTCTTTACAATAAAAATATTAATTTTAAGTGTTTTTCAGTTCCCTCTTAATCAATCAGAAAGCATTTTTTATTTATATTTCACTATTTCTTTTGACTAGTGAAGATGTATTTGTACACCTGTGTTAACTCTCGAGACACCACGTGTAGGAAACAAATTAAGGCCATGATCAGACCTAAATTCCTCATGTTTCTCATGATGCTTCAGGGATTTTTAGAGTAGAAGCTGATGGGACTAGTCTTCACTCCCATTCTGATAAAATGAATATTCATGATAATGAAAAATTTCATACTGACAACAGGGTTAAATTCTGTTACTATTCAGAACAGTTGGGCATGAGGTGCAGTTGTTAAATATTTCTCTTTTATGCCCATGTCTTTTTAATGCTGTGACTAACTAATATGGAAAAGGAATATTTGAAATAAACAAAAAGAGAAATCCTCAGTTGGTATAATTTGGCATTATTTTGTCACTTTCTTGGTATATAACTAAGCTTTCATGCTCCTGGATCTATTCCCAGCACATAACTTAAACATGAAAAGGAGAAGTTGGTACGAAAGGTCACTAAGCAGCCTAACAATGGAAAGAAAATAGGGTCCTGCAGGAACTTTTCAGTTTGCATATGTGACACTTTATGCTATAAATATTAGAAGCAAGCCTAAACTTAGTGAAACAGAGATGTAAAGACAGATTGTGAGAACGATCAAATTTAATTCTTTTCAAGATGAGCTGTTCCAATGACTCACTATATATACATATTTAAAGATATATGTATCTCAAACAAATAATAAAAGCCTAGTTCACCTCTACTAAGAATAACAGTAAATTGTTTAACATTATTGACAACTCTACTTGTTTGTTTCAGTCTTTAAAAAACCAAAACATATTGCTTGGGGTTTGGGATTGGAAGTGGTTAGATGTGTATTCACTCTGCCTAGACACTACATCTTGGAAACAACATAATCGCTGCTGATGGAGAACATCCTACTGAAACACAAAATATATCAAGCTACAAAGATTTGTGTTATGAACAAGACTGAAAAAGCTGAATGTATATTCACTGGATGCAAGGGAACATCAAAGCTATGCATGCAAGGGTTATAAAGTTATAACAGAGATTAAATCAAATACAAGCCCAAGTCTAACATTTAAAGATGATTAAACAGACACTAAAGAGATTGTTCTCGCAAAAATTAAGGAATCAGAGAACAACAACAACAAAAAAATTAGAAATGTCATTTCTCAAAGGCTAATAAACCTGAAATATTTAAAACAAGGAACTATCACAATTATGAGCTCTAGCAGTCAGAAAATGGAAACTGGAATGAAAGCTATAGACAAAGAAGAGTCAAAAAGAAAAGCTAGAGATATGGTTGCCAAGTGAAGGAAAATCACCACAAGCAGGGGTGTAAAACAGAAGGTTAGGTCTTATCAGCGTATATTTTTATCCAGGCTTCTAAATAAGATCACAGACTTTTGTATTTATGTGTTTGTTGGAATACTTGGATTTGCTGATTTTTGTGTTGTTGTGGTTATTAGATTTGACTGAGAGTTTACTCCCATCATGCCCCAATACAATCAGTAGAGGTGGCCAGAGAAAAACGAAACAATTGTCAGCTTCTCTCCTCTTCCCTCTCCCTTGTTTGCTAATTCTAGCATCGTGACAACCAACACCACAATATGTAAACAAGTTTTATTGCAAATCAGCAAAGAGTTTAAAAGTATGTTTCTCTCTAACCCTGTAAGCTCTTTTATGTCTTTAATGATTCTTTGTGGGTTTATTGTAGCCTTAATTATTTACATTGTAAATACTTAATCATTGATCAGATTATCGAAATGAATTGTAGCCTTCCACATCTCAGAACAATCAGTTAGTTTGGAGCATTTCTTCATGATATTTAATCTTTTACTTCAGTCTTATAATATTGTTTTTGGAGCCCAATGGATATGTGATTCTTTTTAAAAAAGCATGTAACCAGTGGCAGCTAGAGAAAGCCATAGAATATATTACTGGTGTGGACTTTTGGATGAACAATACTGGTTTGCACTTGTGGGATTTGCACTCATTCTCATGAACAAAGTGTCAGTTGTCAGAATACTGTAAAATAATTTACAGTAACATATACAGAGTAACAGTGTAGCAACTCTATCCATTAAAATATTCATGAGGGATTTTTTTGTTATCTGAAAAGCTCTGACAAGAAATGAAAAACAACAATTAGGATGAAAATTATAAGGATAGCCTGTTAATGCACACCTAAAATAACCATTAATATCTTCAAAAAGTACTTTACCATGCGTATTACCTAGGACAAAATATAGCATTCACTAGTTTCCTTGTAACATTATATTTACATTATTAGTGTATTCTTGTTCTAAATTTATTTGCAGGATTTTTTTTCGCTGTAAATAGCAAGTTTCAGATAATTATGGGAGAGGGTTTTATCTTATGCTTATATGAATATTTATTCTGAAATTCTGAACAAACCTACTTACCAGGTTTACTTCAATACAATAAAGGACAGGAGAGTATATCTTCAGTCAAGTCCTGTTCTTTTCTCTCACTACAGTATGTTCTGCAATTCCTTTTTAAAAATGGTTAGGTTTTTCATCTCTTCTGATTATGAACGCCCATTTGGACAAGAGATTTCAGTTAGATCTGTAGTGTATTCCCCAGTCTCTACTTTTGCACTCTAGACAGTGTTTAGACAGTCTAAGTTTTTCTGATCTAAAGGGATTAATGCCATGTAAGTTATCTGTAATGCCATATCAATCCATAGCTACACTGGCTACAGAGGGTCCCATTCCAGTCAAGAAGTCAGAGGAGTTTAAGGATTTACTCCTTTGACCAAAGCAGGCATATACTGAAGGATGAATTAAACTTTAAATGTGAATACTCAAACGTGCACTCCCTCATTTCAGATAAACCCCACCATCTATGTTTAATGTGCTTCAAACATAGTACCTTCTTGGCATAATTACTTCCCTTTGCAGACGCAATGTAAGTTAAGATGAATTCTAAATACTTTTAATTGATCTCTACCTACACTCTCTCACTCTCACAGTTTTTCTATTTTTATTCCTAGAAATCTGATCATTTGAAAATTAAACACGAGTGTACCAGGAAATATTTCTGCTGTACAGGCAGGCAGCAGCTACACAAGGTTGGCAGCAAAAGCTTTTTTTTCATTTTTTCAGCATTATTTGGATATTCACAAATTCAATCTCTTTAGTATATTGAAACGTTCAATTCAGCTGACACCTGCACAAGTGCTACTTTAAATTGCCATTTCTTCTGGGGTAGGTACATCAAATATATTGTAATGGAAATCTTCCATCCACTCTCAGTTAACAAGCCTGTAGGGATAATTTTCAGGACAGAAAAAGGTAAAAATATCCATTTATAAGAATAACTGAGGCATAAGGGCAATAATACAGTAATTTAAGTATTCTAGAAATAGTAGGTTCCTACCCAGAGTTTTCCACTTGATATCAAGGAGCAAGAGCTGATGGCTTGTAAGAATACAGTTCAGATTCTGATATGGCAACACAGAAGTCTGTGAGAATTTTCTTGAGAATCAGCAGCAGCTCTGTATTTTCCACAATATTCTGATATTAACCTGAAGGTCATAGTGGAATTTTGACTCACAAGAGACTTGCTTGTAAAAGAACCATTAAAAATTTTGTGGCACTTTGTGGTTACCTCCATTCCTCCGTCAGGGCACAGAAACCCTTATGTTTCCTCAAGGTTTCTGCAGCTTAAAGGTTTCAGAATATCTTTGAACCCCATCAGTCTTCTAAAACCTCCATATTCATTTTTGCAAACATCAAGTTTACATCCAAACTGATCTAAATAAATCTAGCTTGATCTTTAATATTTGTTTTAATATTTATTGTATTTGTATTTTTGCCTGTGATGCCAAGAGACCCTTCTTTACTTTTCAGTAAGCTTAGAAAAACATTTATCCTTTTTTTTCTTATTTATAATAGCCCAACCAACACAGGTTACTCCAAAGCCTAAAGGAAATGTTGGTGGCTAATGGGAACACTATTCTTGAAAGTTATCCTTTAAGTTCATCGAGATAGATACTGTTATTACTTATTTAAGAGACATTTTGAAAACATTGGCTGACACTGAAAAATATTTTATTAAGTAAAGAATGCATTGAAATTTTAGTAACTAATGATAATTTGTTTAATGCATTTTTTTAACATTCTAACATCAGTTGGAAATACTCATTCACTTGCAGATTAATAGTGGGGTGCATTTAATATTTTATACTTCCCTCATGTTATTAGAGGCTAAGAACACAGAGACTTGCTTTAGGCTAGTTTGTTTAACCAGTGACAAATCTACTGTAATAAAATATGGATGTCCTCTGGAATTTTTAGAAAGAAGAGATGGTTTTCCTAGATGTACACTAGGTAATTACAAGGGAAGATAAAAAATCAAGTGATTTCCTCAAAGATGCACCTTTGACTTGATATATTTTAAACTCCCATTTTCATGCTCCCTGACTTCTGCTATCATGAGGAAGTCAATATTATATGAATTTCTGTTTCTCACTCATGAATCAACATTTTTTTGGCTAAGTTTTCATTTATTTTCTGGCCAATAACAAATGCTGAAGTCCTATCTAACATTGTTATTTCTGTATTTGTAATGGTTAGTAATGGTTCAACCTTAATGCAAATGAGATGACATTTCTAGAGGCAGTTGTCATCTCAGAAAACTCCAATATAGAGAAGTTCACAGGAGTATAAGCCACTGAAAGGTTTGGTCTTTTCTGTCTTCCCTTTAAAGACTTACTTTAAATCTGCCACATTTTTTTTTTTTAATACTTAAAAAAAACAAACAAAACAACACTATCAAAATCTTCAGGGATGCAGGTCTGAAGGGATGCAGGATGAATAACTGAAAAAGCCCATTTTAATAGTAACTAATGGAAGATATGTCTTTTCATCTGTGGGGTTCTAAATTATGTCAGAGATGAAAAACATTTTTATCCTAATCACAATCCATGTTTTGTCCAACATGAAATTCAAATTCTTCCTTCTGTATTACTGGTTTCAATAATACAGTCTGAAAATACTCCATTTTATTGATATTAAAAAATATTTCTTTTTGATGAGAATGGGCTAATTTTACAACATATTTATTAATAAGAAAATTAAAAGGTCTAAAAGTACCACTAGACTCAGAAATAATCAATTTTTGCTGCTACTGAAATGTGAAGGTTTGGGTTTGGGTTGGGTTCAAACCAATTTTTTTTATAAATGATAAAATTTCCTGAGAGATAGGAACTGTATTTCTCAGTGACCTCAAACAAGGATATAATATTTTCTCTCCAGTTTTCTATTTTTTTGGCTTGCAAATTAGCACTAATATATTACGTAGTCAAGCTGAAATTCACAACATCCACTGCTTTCATTCTTTATAACTACAGATGGATAAAGACACTGTAGATATGTATCCTTCACATTGCATATCTAGAGCTGCCATTATTAATTGTCTGGTGTATTAAGACCCATTCTGTAAACAATATAATTTGGAAATCAATATTATATTTAAATGCTGTCCTCACTGAAACCCATAGGGGCATCAAAGTATGGCACTCAAGTGCCCAACTAAAGTATATTTTGGTGGGAATTAGTTAGAATTAGTCACTTGATTATCTTTGATGATCTGGTTCTAAATTCATACACGTGCTGGTTTTGAAGAACTTCTCAGACCCTAGCAATGTGGCTACGTGAAGGAACATGCTGGAACATACAGGACAACAGCTGTGTTACAGATGGCCACACAGCACTCGGGAACAAAACCACAACCCCTTCCATGTATACATACAGGACTCAATGCCACCTTCTGTTCTTGGACTGAAATCAAACTTTCTGCACCATTCTTTCCGCACGTAATTTCTAAGATTAATAGGAAGTTATTGTGTGATCTTGTACCTTGGTATACAGCCCAGCTGTCAAGTCTGTGATAAGTTTAACATCAGAGTGGGCCATACACATCAGCTAAAAGTCAGGATCTTGTTCCATGCACAAGCCTGGCTGCATGCTGCTGTGCCCAAGGCGCCGTGCCAGCTGCAGAGGCTGCACTGCCACACTCCAGAGCAGTGGTCAGCACACTGCTACCACTGTACAGGTCAGCAGTGCACAGGGACTGCACCTGCATCCCAACACTCTGCACATCCACTGCACAGGTGGATTGCAACAAATACCCTTTGCATTCAGAAGAAGTACACTACATCTAAGGTCTCCTGGCTGATTTTGAAGGAACTGAAAACCAAACTGTATATCTAGATTTTCTCCACTATCCTGATTGCCATTCAATGATCTTTTGAAAGCAAAAGAAGCATTCTTCTCTTCAGTTTACTTTTCATTTTGTCTGCATTACAGTGATGGAGTAAAGTCCTCTGAGATCAGCTGAAGGAACTTACTGCATAAATGTATTTTAAATCGTATAAATTTCCAGATGGTATCCAACTTTGTGTTGGCAACCCACACCAGACAAGGGTTGTTGCAAGACACCATTTTCAGTAGTTTCCTTTCATTCAAAGTGGTTGAACTATGGTAACTGCTCTTCTCTTTCACCATATTCTCTGACAGAATCTCTAACTTCAACACTATTCCCTTATGTTAAAAAAAAAGAAAGAAAAAGAAAACCCAAACCCTATGCTGACTCCAGTTTTGCTAATGCACATAAAATAAAAAAAACTTTCTGTCAAAGCATGAGAAGTCTTTTTTCTTCCTCTTTTCTATTCTCCAAGTAGCTCGTCCAAAAAATATTATTTTTAGACAGACAGATTTTTAGATGAGTGCACTTTGCATTCATTTAACACATAAAATAATGGAGGGATTTGCTACAAGCTGAGAGAATATTAAAAGCTTTTAGCATATCCTTGTAAGAAGCTTCAAACCCATTGGGTATACTATGATGATCACTGTTCACTCAGCAGTCTCTATCTTTAGCTCATGAATAAAGCAATGCCCTGAAACATTCTCAAGAGCCTCATTGTATTTCTGGCCATGAAGTCTACAGTACTTATCCCAATGCCTCCCATGTCTCATCTTTTAAGGATCTTAATAAATGTCTTAGAAAACCAGGATGAACTGCACCACTTTCCAAAGAAACAAACAGGAAAAGGAAAGGGACAAAACATAACAGTGTAATGTGATAATCATGCATTTCTTGGTATGTTAAATGTGTTAGCATTAACAGAGCCAGGTGTTGGAGACATGAGGTATGAAAGTGTGCTCAGCTTCAGGTATCAGAGACTAGGGAAGAAACAGAGCAGATTGCCATTAGTCTGACGTTGAAGTGACTGCCACAGTGAAATATTTGGCTCAGACCCTATCATAGATATCTACTAAAAAAAAATAAAACCTCACCCAATTTTCCAGAGTACATTAGGAGTAATTTTCATATAGCTGACCTAAAACCAAATCCAATACCGTTTTTAAGTGCTTAAAAGTTACCTTTCATCAGAAGTAAATTTCTTTAATCCTGTGATGACATCCACATCCTAAAAGGTAAGGCTAATTTGTTGTAAAACACATGATGTATAAATTCAGAGCTTACTTGCCCTCACTTTTATCTTTACTTCTGAAATCAGACAGGTACCTACAAAGGGCAATTTAGTCCCCCTAGGATCTGAGTCACACTGAAGAAACAAATATTTCCCTTCACTCACTACAGACAATGCCTTAGGACTGGTATAGTGAATGTCAGGTAAATTATATATGAAGCATGTGGAAAGATATACATATGGTTAAAGGATTTCAACTCTACTGGCTGGTATTCTGAGTTGGGACTTATCTATAAACCCCAAAACAAAGCAGAAGACACTACAGTAGAAATTAAATTAAATTTAATTAATTAAAATTAAATTAAATCCTGCCATACTTAAGGATGAAAAAACTACTCTGTGCATGAGGAAAAATACTATATTATGACAGCACTTAGCAGCAGCTGATAAAAGCAGTAAGTATTTGTGGATGAGACAGCAAGCTATTCAGATCTTGTCCCATGGAAATAGGTGAATTAACAGAAAAATGGTGACATTTAATGATGAAAACTATTTTTTAAACTAGTTTTTGTCTTTCTCTCTAGAGAAATTTTAAAACCATATTGATTTTTAAAATAAAAGTATGAAAAAAACCACCAGCCTGCATGTAAATGTGTTAATGAAAACCTAATTTTTTCCTCAAAAGGTAAAAAAAGGAAAATCAAATTCTAGTAGCTCCACCCACCTATCTATCATTTGTAAGCAGATTTGTCAGAGTCATTAATCCATCATTAATGGTATATTCAGAGGTCACATTATTAAAAAGAGTGCCAAGAAAATAGAATGAGAACAGTAAATGCCTAATTTTACTGTGCCAAAATTTGAAGTCTCACAGCAGTCTCCTGGGAAAAGGTTGGTCTCAGACTTCCACCAGTCTTTAATGCTGTAAGATTCTTTAATGAAGTAAGGATCATTTCAAACTTTATTTAGGCTGACAGTGCTTTAAAATATGCTGAAAAATACTGCAGCATTTAACCAAGTGAATGCAAATTCTTCATGCAATCCCACACTGTTTTCAGGACAAGCTGAACTTTTATCATTGCTAGTTGGCAGGGTGATGTATTTCCTTCAATTAAAATGTTTCATGTGTGTAATCATTTTATTAATATATACACCATAGTATTTAATTTTTTAAAATATCTTCTGTTGTTGTATGTTTCCCTAGTCTGGCTAAGAATGGCAGATAAACTAAAATATATTTAATAGCCCTCTGTTTTTTCTCTCTCATTTTATTGAGCATGGTCAGAGTATTAGGAGGTCATGCACATTTACACTGAATAAGAAGGACCAATGTTATTGTTATGCAGTGGCAAAAAACACTCATCAAAATGATGAGTTCAAACAAATACTTCACTCTGAGATCAAGTTATATTAATAAGTGACTTTTAGATTAAATTCTGTGCCCCAGTTATCTCTAATAGCCAGTCCATATTTATAGTCATTGAAGCAAAAATTGTTCAATTTATACTTCTGCACATTCATGAACATTTACACTTCAGGAAGTTTTTAGAAAATCAAATTGCACTAATAAGTAAGGCACAGTTCCTTGGTTTAGCGAGTTATGGCCTAGTTTCTCCATAAAATGATCATAATGACCCAATTCTCTTTAAGAGAAAAAATCACAATCACTTCTTCCTTCATGTAGATTTTTCTCTAAGGATTACTGTATATGTCTTTTATATAAAACATTTTTCTTGTAATCAAATAATATGATGACAATTACTAAAAATATATCTCTGTTTATCATTTAATATAACAAGAACCTATCAGACTGTATGCTGTAAAGATTATGAAGGATTCTTATAATCATCACTATATGTAAGTACCTTCATCTGGCTGATAAGTGTTTTATAATTAAAAGCTCCTATATTTTGTCATTATTTTTTACACATTAGGGATAGCCCTACAATCACCATAAAATTATGTATTGTAGTGGGAAGTTTACTTTCAAAGCTCATTATAACTTTTATTTTGAAAATATATGTTAGTTACTATATTTCAGTTTCATTTTAAAGACACTACCTACTTGAAAACATAACTCAGACTTTTATCTATATTTGTCTGGAACTCAGTAATGTTATAAAGAGCTCTAAAGAGAACTGTGATTGAATGAGTTTGGAGGAGGATCAGTTCACTTCAGCTACCATAAATCCATGAAATATCATCAGCTGGCTCCTTTTGTCATGTTGAGTGCATTTACTCTACAGACTTAATAGCACTTTATGTATTGTTTACAGCCTGATGTTACTCTGCTTTCAGGCCACATGACACCGTTTTCAGACATTCCTATTCATCAAGCCTACAAGCGGATATGTGTCAAAATCAGCAGCAGCAAAGATGCCAATGGTAAGACACTAGGCAAATGTTTTCCCAAATAGAGAAACAGCAGAAGGAAGAACAGGCATACTTATCTTTATTCAGTTCATCTTTCAGGAATGTTTTCAGTGAGAAAGAAAATATCCAGTGAATATTTAGATATGAGGCACACACACCACCAATACTATTGAAAAGGGCACTCTGTCTCCTTTTGACATAAAGTCATACACTTTTTCTTGGCCATTACTGCTGAAATCACTGCAGTTGAAAACGCTTTGGCTCTGTTTACATGTTATTGGTGTAGCTGAGCACACCTAAGTCACCTCTCAGCAGGCCCTCTGAGCCTTTGCAGGTGGAAGCGGCATGAGGAAATGGCCAGTGGGAGGGAGCTACAGCTTGTTACATGTGTGACTACTCCAGAAGTCACACCTTCACAGATGGCATGCAAAGGAAGAGATTTTGTATGACCTCTGAGGCGGAGAAAACAATTTCGGTCCTGTAAATGAGTAAATAATACTTAAAAAAGAAAAATGTTCAAAGTCTTGCTTTAGCTATTTGACTGATAGAGAAATCCAAAGCTTTTGCTCCCAGGACACCAAAGAGGTACACCCACATACGAGAAAGGCATAAAGATACAGTGCTAAGATAATAAAAACTGTTTCTAATAACTTCTGGCATATCTTTTCCTTGAACAGTGTTTGCTTGTGCCTTTACTTCACTAATGCATCAATTCACAGCTTTTTTTGAGTACTTTCTGTTACTACTCTCCATCTCATAAAGAAGAGAGTAGAACTGACAAAAGTTTAAGCAGAACAGTAGTGACAGTCAAAAAAAAATCCTTATTAAAAAATAAGGATTCCATTTCTAAAATTAAATATTGGAAAGGTAAATTGTGTAGGTCTTAAAAATCATGAGTGACAAAAGAGATGGTGAACATCTCTTTGTACTGTCTTGCAAATTTGGAGCAGTGGAGCATCAGATGAAGCTGATGAAAGACAATTTCCAATAGAATTGATTCTTCATATAACAGGTCATTGAGCTATCTAACGCCTTTCCAAAAAAATGTGTTGGGAGCTAAAGGTCTATTTTAGTAACCCATGGCAAGCATATCTCCTTTGTTAAAGGGTTTTGAGCACAATAGTCATGCTAGAGCTCAGAGATCCCCAGAACAGAAAGTACGTGGAGTCAGGACAATATTAAATGGATGGGTCATCTCTGAGTGCTGGGTTTGTGCTCTTCTCTAGCCATCTACTTCAGTTGATTATCAGGATAAATAAACTGGATCATTTTTTGTGGTGGTTTTGGGATAGTTTGTTTGTCTGTTTGTTTGTTTTGTCTGAGACAGGATAAATGGGCTATTCTACCAGTTTTTAATTTTTCATTTTGTTTTTTTAATAAAAAGGAAGAGGGTAAAACCCTTTATTGTTTCAGTCTTTCTGTGTTCCTCTAACAAGTATGCAATTTAGAGCTAGTCCAATTCCCAGTTGCCTATGATTCATTTTCGGGAGCGCTCAAAGAAGTTTTCAAAGGAAAAACAAAATACTACATCTTCAAACAAGTTTCTCAAAAAACCATTCTGGTCATTTTGCAGGAGCTGGACTTTCTCAGTCTTTATTAAAGAGGGATAAAATTGGTTTAAGCAACATTCTGGATTTTTGGTATAAGGGTGATTCACAATTTAGAGTATCAGTGAGGTAGAGAATTTCTATCCACTGCTTTAAAATTAGTTTTCTGAAATAGAAAGGCATATCCAAGAATAAAAGTTTATTTTCCTAATGAAATAAAATGAAGGGATAATTTTTAAAAGACTATGGCTCAGGACATAGAAAGATCAGGGATCCTGTGATGAACTATAAGCAGAACGAACTAAAGAACAAACTGGACAGCTAAGAAAGGTTTCATAAGGAGAAGGAGAAGGACAAGGAAATACATCAGAGTTTAGAGAACATTAGTTTGTGGATAGAGTTCAAATTCTAAGAGATGAAAATCCTTTGTAGGCTAGCTGTCTTTCACAGTTACTCTAGCAATTATTACAGTCTTTGACATAATGAAATTAAGACAGAAGGGAAAGGCAATGAGCATGGCTCAAATTCCAGTAGTCTGTGTGTCTCATTTCAAGTGTGAAAACATTTAGAGCATTTCAAAAATTGTTTGATTTAAGATTCCAATAACAACTGGAATTAATGCTCAGTAAGATTTCAGTTTCTATCGAGTAATTATGGCTGGTTCAGAATATATTGCAAGGTTTTATGAATTGCTTATCTAGAGGATTTTTTACTTTAACATGCTCTCTAAAAATTCAGAAAAGCTTTCTAGCAAGCACACTATCAAAGCTAATGAATTTTAATAGTGACTGTTTAACACCAAAATACGTGATTTAATAAATAAGACAAGATCTCCTTGTTAGATGAAATTTAGATAGAATCTTACAAATGAGTTTTAGATTTCATAAAGGTTTTAGAAATATTTCTGATTTTAATAGGTCCACAGATTATAAGAGATACATTTTTTCCTATTATCAGCCTAATCCAGAAGGTCTGAGGGAAGGCATAGCTGCACTAATTTCTCTGGGATTGTTCACCACTTCTTTACAGCCTGGACCTCAAATTTCTGCATTGCTTCTGAAAAAAACCCCCATGATTATGAAATTCTGTGCATGTTACAGAAGCACAGAGTTTGCCATAGGACAGGGTTTGCTAATCAGAGTGTTCCTTTTCTCACTTTTATGCTTTTTACATCAGTTATTGCAATTACTCTGACATACACTCTTTAAGAAAAGTGAGTACTTATGATTCCACAGCTCCCTGCCTTTACAGTTTTTGTTTCATCAGTGTGCTGCAGCAGACAAAAAGAGCACTCTGTTAAATTGTGGAGATAAACCAGTATGCTGACAGCTGGTGGGACAACCTCACTAGACAAGAGAGGCTGTGATGATTAGAGTGGGGTCTGAAATCTCTGAATCCCCTCTAATAGCTGAGCTGCATGAGCTGCATATGAAATGTACCTTTTCTGTTTCACTGGAATTTCTTTCCATCTTGTACTTGGAGAAAGAAGGAACTGATTATCTGAGGTAACATAAAAAATTACAATCTGATTTCATACGTTTACCTTATTTCACCCTATTTTTTCTTAATGTTTCATATCCTTTACCCTTCACCCTGGTAAGAGCACTCCAAAACTTTTCTGAATATTTAAAGAAAGAAATCTATTTTGAATAATGAAATCAACTCTTCTAACTCTTCTTCTCCCAAGACTACAGATTATCTTACTGTAGATTTGCTTCTCTCCCAAATGGTAAGGAATTTGAAGCCTGACAGAAGAATAAAGGACTTAACCTTCCTTTTTAATCTCCCTGTAAATACAGAAAATGTCCTTATCTCTGTCCCTGGAAACACTTTCTTCTGTTTTTCTTTGGAGATGAAGAATTACCAAAAAGTCAACTTTAGTCATGAAATATGAAAATATTACTAACGGATTTTTATGAAGGTAAAAAGTATCAACAAAAATACTGTGTCTTCTTTAGGATTTTTGCCTTACATGCTACTAGCTATTCTGAAGTAACAAAGTCAGCCATACAAGAAACATATCCTGTGGATTTCACACAGGGAGAGATGACTGAGGAACATTTTGTCATTTCATGTGCTAAATCATTTCTGCTTGTAAAGTAGTCTTTATTTAATTATTTTGAAACTGATAAAATCCCTAGAAGGAACATTGTTTTATAATAATTAGTGAATATTGCTAATTTCAAATAATGATTTGCCAAAACACTCATCTGGTAAACGTCCATTTACAAATAATTACACTAGTGTGCATTGTGCTTCATTTTATCTTCTCTATTCCCATGTTAGATTTTCTTCCCTCTGCTGTGCAATTTTTTTCACCTCTTTCTTTTTAGACACTGTCATCTAGTTCTAGTATGAGAGTTTAGATCAATCAACTAGAACTATCAGATTTTGCAAGGAGAAGCTGATTGCCTTGTGGATGGCAGGTGATATTTTTCAGCCTAATTGGAGCACAGCAGTGCAAGAAAGCTGAATCTGCCTATGAATCTGCTGAAGTCCTCTCTGTGCTAGGAGGGAAGATTAAGGCTTAAACTAGATGTTCACCTAGTAAACAGCTGTGCAACTTTATGACATTACACTCAGCCACTAATTTGTTGTATTTCCTGTCTTCCAAATGTTATCCCCCACAGAGCTTGTTGCAAGCAAATTTTCATGAGTGTCTTCAATTAAATTAAGCTGTGGTAGATTATTCATCTGAATTCATGCTTTAAATGAACTTGCTGAGCTGACATTCAGCTGGAAAGAACCAAGGCAATTCTGGAGGAATTGTCAGCATTTCAACAGGAATGCAGAAGATGTCATCTGTATCTGCTGGCTTTAAGTGGAAATTTATTCCCAGCAGTGCCAGGGCTTTGTGCGTGGCTTGTGCAGAAGACAACTGAAAACCTAGTATGGTAGTTAAAACACTCCTTTAGAAGTGGCAGTAGTAAGTCAACATTTTTCAGCCTGAGCAGAGAACTGAACTTGATTTCTCCCTCTCTGATAGTATTCAGGGACTCTTAGACAGCAGGAAAGCTAGAGCTGAGCACTTTTATATAGTGAAGAAAATACATACACTAGGCTCATGATTCTACACAGCACCTTGAGCTCAAAACACCTACAGATGTGGTACCTCAGAAGCTAAATTCTAGGAGCTTATTATATCTGGGGTTTTAATCCATAATTTTTTATTCCTCTGATGCTTCTTGATATTCCCATAGAGGAATGAAATGGAGAGAGAAAGATCTCGGAAGAGAAAGGGCACAATCTTGCAAGCACATGATATGTCTGCAAGACATATGCTATGTGGAAAACACCTAACTTTCTCTAAAGAAACTACATCCTACTGGCTACAGACAGCATTTCCCAGTGTTATTGTCTATTCAGAATCCCCCTTGAACCACTTCAGGCATTTATGACTATGCCATAAAGGTGGAGGTTTTCTCAATATTAAATAGTGAAATTCCATTACCGTCTCAATGACGAAGATTTATTCACTGGTTTTCTGCAGGGGTTTCAGCAATTGAACCAAGGTACTTGACAGGATAAAGCAGAAGTTTTCAATGGACTCATGCTCTTGGATAAAGCTTAATACATTTTTTCTTACGTGACAGATATAAAATGAAATTAAGTGCATTACTCTAAGAAGTTTAATCTCTGCAGACCATGACATTTCTTAGATTTCTCAAAAGGAAAATTTCTTTCCAGTGGGGAATGTGAAAAGTGTATCTGTTCCATCACTGTAGTTTAAATTGGATAAATGTCATACCAAATCATGAAAAAATGGCATTGGAAGTAGATCAGCCTTTTTTTTTTTTTTTTTTTTTTTTTTGTCAAGTTAAGAACTAGCACACAGAATGACACAGAAAAACAGTAGAGGGTAAAGAATTGAAACAGCAGTCCAGACCACTTGTGGATATTGTTAGCTGATCTGACCTACCCTCTTTCGACCTTCAATTCTTTGTATTAACCTGTAAATTACCTTCTGCTCTGGTTAGGACATTCAGGAGGAAAACGTGTTCAAAAAAGGAACAAAAATACCTTGGTACTTTTACACACATACGTTTAATGGCAGAGTCATAGCCTACAATG
>WAAE01021059.1:0-30123 GCA_013400495.1 Nicator chloris
GTCTTAGAATACAGTTAGATTTTATAACTTTCCTATAAGTATTTGTTCCACCTGTTTTTTGTGCCGACAAAATCTAACTGTATTCTAAGACCAGGAGGACAGAATTTATCTTTTAAACAAGGCAAAAACTTTTTGTTCGAGGCAATATAAAAGACCTATTTGAATTTTGATTTATGTCTTAAAATTTACTATGTAGGCAAAATAAATGTTGAATAATTGAATTATTTCATCCCATGTATTTTGTCAAAATCTACTGGCATGGAAATATGCATCTTTGCAAATTTCAAGTGACATTAGCAGGCCTCATCAACATTAACAAACAGCTAAACCTCAATGTTCTTTCATATAACACATATAAAATGGACAGTCCTCAGTCACAAAATCATCACTCACACAGTCCTGAATCAGATATTTACACTTGTTTTGTATGAAATATGTTTTCCTAAAATAGAGGCAAAAAACCCAAATCTCAAGCTTAACTGGGATCAGTTATTTGCAATATAGTTTCTTTTGGAAGGACTGGATCCTTGTGTAAAATTACATTGATGCCTAGTGTGTGAGTTTCCTCTCAATCAAAATTCTTTATTTTATATGTAGCTGATACTTGAGCAAATATCAAGTTATGTTTAAATGAAAGAATTTATATGGAATATTTATAGTCATTTAAATTGAAAGATTCATGGACTTTTGAACATAACATGGAGCTTTTTCTCCTTATACTGAATTTCTTATTTGTATAATTCATGCATGCCATGTAGAAGTAAACCCTATTTAAAATTTGTGTTTCACTTCACCACAGAGAGTTGTTTTGGGAAGTTTGTTCTAGTCTGACACTTGGAAGAATAACTTATCCTCACTATGACACAGTGAGGGACAGAAACACGTGAACCAACGTCAATAGTTACTTTGTGCATAATTATCTCTGAGACTTGAGCTGATTTTATGGATAATTTCAGTTTTTCAAACAAAATTTTAATTTCCCCCAAAATGCAGCAATACTGTACCCACCTGCAACAGAAAAAAACCCATCATTATCCTATCATCAAAAAGGCTTGCTTCTTAGACTTTTTGGGGGGCTGTGTATTAGATAATATTGCTGAAATTGTTTTAAAGGTCAGACTCTTGTACTCCTGTGAGGCGGATGTGAGACTTGAAAAGTTTTTGAAGCAATTGTGTTAGGGAAAGTGGTAATGGTGCATGGCTTTGACAACAGTTAAAAGTGCTGGCACATTGTTTTCATTACTGAGTGTGAAATTTAAGACCTAATGGAAATATCAAAGTTTCTGTTGCTGCATCTGTCAGTATGTCAGCTTCAGGAGCAGTCATGCCTTACTTTCCGTGCACTGCAGAGGTACAATTTGAACTTGTGGTTACAGGTGGGTGAATGCTACCTCTAAATCCCATCATTCTGACTCACACATAATATTCAAGCTCACAGCCTTGAAATACGGGCAGTCTAAGCACCTGGGCCTAAATTCTGTGCAACCTAACACCTTTACTTGTGAGGTCTAGGTAATGAAAAACATAGCTTTTCTGCCTTTGAATCCTGTTCTCTCCAGTTGATCAGAGAAATACTGAGTAGTCTGTTTTAGACATTGTTTAGCTGCATTTCAATTAGCCTAAGTTTAGGACAGACATTCTCTACTTTGAGGAAGGTAAGAGATTTGGTAGATGAGACCCTGCATGTCTCAGCTGAGGAACTCTGGAGCATTCCCCGTTCTCTGGAATCCCCAGAGAGGTCTGTTCTGATGACATGCTGACTGCAAAATCCCTGTGTCCATTAGGGGATGTTCCAGTGCTGCCTCCAGTGCTGCAGTGTGAGGAAGGTGATTCTTCATCTCTGCTCAGCACCTCTGTGATTCTCAGGAGTGACGGGACCAGTTCCAGGTTCCACACTGCAAGAGAGACATGGAATCACTAGAGCCCACTTAAGGGGCACGAATACTGCAATGGGACAGGAGCATCTCTCATACATAGAGATCCTGGGAGACATGAGAATGTTTAGGTGGAGGAAAGAAGGCTTGAGGGAATCTTATTGATGTGTATAAATACCTGATGAGAAACAATAATCAAGACAAAGAGTCTTCTCGGTGCTTTAGAGATTCAGGACAACAGTGAATGGGTACAAATTGTGCTTAAACACTGGAACAGGTTGCTCAATGATTCTGTGGAGTCTCCATCCTTGGAGATATTAAAAACCTAACTGGACATCATTCCAGGAGCCTACCATAGTTTTCTCTCCTCTGAGCAGTGGTTTGGACTGGCTTTACCTTCAGAGATGCTTTTCATCCTCAAGCATTCTGTGGGTCTGTGATTTTGTGTTATGTCAAAAGTCACTTCAGAGAGCAGGGCTGGAAGGCACTCTGAAGAGCAATATCTTGCCTTCAATGTATCTCTAGGCTTGTGTTGCTCCAATAGATGCCTACAGTTAATTGGCATGCAACCCAGCACCCACAAAAGTAGAATCTAGAGTTTTATGGTATATTTGCAGTTCTGAAATTAATCTGGTCATGGTGTATTTCCTCATGACCAGTTCAAATTTCACACTCATTAATTCTGTGAAAGACAGAGGACCATCAGTCTGGTTATGCTAGTTTTTGTTGCATGCTACTCATGCTATGCTGTAGTTGGAAAAAAACCACTTATATCTATATATATGTATGTGTGTGTATTTATTTACAAGTGAAGAGTTTGGAGTCCAGAGTGACTACATAAAGACCTGTAAGTCAGGAATATGGAATGAAAGCACGAAAGGTATGAAACCTTTGTCTTCCTTTTTTTTTTTTTTTTTTTTTTTCATTCATTGCATGCTGCTTCCTTCTGAAATAGTTTTCTGTGAGTTCACAGTCTTTTTTATATCATGTGCTAGTCTTTGCTATCTTGATTCAGTGGCTCAGTCACCTATTGATTCTGCTATTGGTATAGATGAGACAGTAAAACTACCTGTTTGATCTGATGAAAACTGCTGAATTCTACCCCTTCATTTACCCCAATAAAAACCCATCTGAGACATTTTACAGTCTTTAAATGAAATGCTTGTTACCATACTCCCTGGGAAATAACTGAAGTAAACGAAATTAAAGACAAGCTTTTTTCTGATTTTTGTTTGGTGTTTCACAGGGACTGCCGGTGCTATAAACTGAGCATCGGGTAGCTTTGTGTGTAATGGGACTGAAAAAGACTGCCGTATAAATACAGAAATTCTATGGTTTGCTGTAAGTTCCAGACATCTGGTGTTTAATACTGAGACCTTGCAGGCTTTCCTCAGCTTGTCAGTCCAAAGAATAACTCCTTCGTCCTTCCCATTACCTTCATTAATTTTATGAGCAGTTGGACAGAAAAGAAAGCAAAGTTGTCTTTGTGCTTTTCAGTTTACTTCCATTCAGTATGAAGAAGAGCACTCTGCAAATGATGAAGCCATATTGGAAGATACTTCCCCTACAAGGTACTGACTTTTCATTCAAGTCATAACCTCTGGTAGTGCACAAAAAACTGTAGGTTAGAAACACTGTCATTTACAGATGCTGTCAAGGTAAGCATGCCTGCTTTAAGCACAGAATAAATTACAGTCCTCAGTGGTTGAACTTGAAATGAAAGACAAGAAATTCTATCTGCTCATAAGTAAACCTTTCCTTTTCTGTCCTATTATGTAGTTTTCAGAAGTCTGTTCACTTTGAGGACATATCCCAAGAGTGTTTATTTGCATCTCTCATTCTCCTTCTGCTATTTGATCTCATGAGAATGTATCCATGTCATCATCTGGCTGTACAGAGTAGCTCTTTCTTTGCTTTTCCTTAGTTCTTTGTTTCTTTTCATCATCTGTGCAGGTGCTACTCCACCACCTTTCTCTCATTTCACAGCAGCAGTGCTTCCCTCCACTTTCCAGTCATGATAACTAACTGCCTTTTTAACAACTATTTTGACCTGAGCTACTTTACTGTGAAAAATAAATAGACTATTTCCTATTGAAAAAAAAAAAAGATAAAAATTTTGTTAGTATCCAATTCATCTGCTTAGGTCAGCAGGTCCCTGTCAGTCAGTGTTTACTAAACAGTCACTGACTTCTTTTGCATTTTCCTCTTTCCTGGTAGTCATCCAAAAAGTGAAGAGCAGTCAGAACCTCTGTTCACATGCTGAACTCAATTTCATTTCTGTTATCTTGGAATTTTTGTTATCTTTATCTTAGAATATTACTTAGTGAAGCTTCTCTGTGTAATTTAGATATGAATCTTCCTTAGGCAATTTACCTTGATCCAGCTGAAATTAATGGGAAAATTATCATGAAGTTGCTCATTTTCAAAGTGGTGTTATATACAAATGCTTGCTTACAAATGTCAAAAATGAAAATGTGTACAGGTGCACAGATATGCACAGTATGTCTAAACTTTCACAGCTGAATTTTAATGTTTACATATGTAAAAAAAAAGTGGCTCTTGTGCAATGAAATAGATATATTATTTTTAAACCTAGTAAGAGATCAAATTATTTTCTTTAATATCTGCAGATAAAAGTTCTTCTTTTTATTCACCATTTTAGTGTTTCTTAATTTTATACTATGAATATTAATATGACATATTTCAATAACAAGATAACATTGTTTCATCATGCTCTGAGATGTTATGAAAAAGGAACAAGGCACATCAACCCTTCTGGTTAAAGCTGGAACTAGGACATTGACCAAGGTATAAAGGCAATTTCTCTCTTGGGAAGATAGAACTTTTTATAATATAGGTTTCCATAAGGCCATATTTCTGTAAAAATCTGATGCAATCACAGAAACATAAGAATTAACACCTTCCACAAGAAGTTTAATTTAGTATTTAAAATGTTGATTCAGAAAGTGGGATCCTTAGCTTTACCTGCTTCCTCCGCAGGCTCAACAATGTTGAATACCCAAATCATGCATCTTTGGCAAATGACATAGTCTTCTTCTGTCTTCCATGACAATATTAGCCACAGATATGGAAAAGAGGAAAATATTTAAGGACAGAGAATGATCAGTGAAATAGAATACATGGAAGTCTTGAATATTCATTCTATGTATTGAACAGCTGCACAAATGCATTCAGTGGAAAGCAGTACATATTGCTGCACTAAAGGAAAAAGGGTAACACGTGTTCCTTCACGATTTTTTTCTCACTCTTAGTTTTTACTTCTGACAACAAAAGGGCAAAAAAAGTTGAATGAATGTCACAGAATCATAGAATTGTAGAATTAAGGCTGGAAAATATCTCCAAGGTCATCAAGTCTAACCTTTGACTGAAAACACCCATGCCAACTAAACTATAGCCCCAAGTGCCATGTCCAGTCATTTCTTGAACACTTCCATGGATGGTGACTCCTTTTCTCCAGATGAAACAACCCCACATTCCTCAGCTGCTGTTCATCAGACTTGTGCTTCAACCTCCTCCCCAGCTCCATCGCCCTTCCCTGGACTCACTCCAGCCCCTCAATGCCTTTCTTGTAGTGAGGGGGCAGAACTGGACCCAGCACTCCAGGTGTGGCCTCAGCAGTGCTGAGCACAGAGGGACAATCACTGCCCTGCTCCTGCTGGCCACACTGTTTAAAATCCTAGTTGTCCAAGATGGCATCTTACTCATCTTTTCCCATTTTTATGGCCCATTTCTTCTTGGAGATCTGTGTCAACATGATTTGGTTCCACAAAAAAATACTTCTAAAGCATCAGAACAAGATCGTGATTTAAAAATATAATGAAAATGTTTATAGCTGCAGTAACCCAAGGAAAAAGTTGAGTAATGAGTAGCAGATAAAATCTTTGACAGTTTCAGAGTTAATGTTCTTGTTTATACAATCAACATATCAAAAGTTAATAATTTTTCACTGTCTACACTAGATATTAAAATTCTCTGTGATTCTTCTTAATCTTAAAGTTTGAAACAAGAGAAGAAAATTAGTTTAATCCATTTTCAGGAGAATTAATGTAACAAAAGATAGAGGCATGTCTTGGCAGTGTAAAAACAATAGCAAAATTTGTGTCCTTGATTTCTAAGGCTTGAAATAAATTGAATACTCATTAGGCAATGAGTTAGACCTTGGCCCCATTCAAGGCCATAAAATATTAAATAAACTGAGTTATTAACAAAAAAAATAATATTTTTCAGTATCCCAATATTTTGTTCAAAATTGTACTTCCATTGTGTTCACTGTGTTGAAGATGTATAAACCTCTGTGCCACTTAAGAGGAATAAGTCTTCTGGCTAGTTAGGAACCATTCAAGCAAGTTAAGTCATCTTCTGTTTCTGTCATCTTCTTAACTTTGATAGGTCTTCTATAGTTTGAATATGCAACATTTTAGGTAAAGCTCTTGTGAAGTGTTAATGAGCAAAACTGTGAGAGAACAGAGACATGCTCATTCATTATCTCTTAGTTTGACTTGTAATTTATTTTACTTGTATATAACCATTATCTCTAAAAACTGAACTTGTGTATGGAGGAAATACTATCTTCTACTTTCTGCTGCTCTTCAGGAGACTGTTTTTCTGTGGGCTGTGGCCTCCCCCACCCTTAACCCAGCCAGAGCTGATTTTCAGGACAGCTGCTGGGTTTGGCTTTCCTTGTGGATACATTCCTCTCCTTAGACCAGCAATAATTTGACAGTAGTACCACCCTTCTCTCAAGTTCATGTTAGGTGACATAACTCACAGACCAGTTCCAGTCAGGAGACATATTTAGATGGGGAATGGGCTTTGGTAGTTGCAGCTTCTTTATATAATTTTGCCATTATGGCCAAGGTTCTTTTTCCAACAATGTTTAAGCCACTACTCATAGCATTTTAGTTTCTCTCAAGGTATTAATTCAGAGGTATGTCCAAAACTTATTATTCTTGAGTTATAAGAATAAAGGTATTCCTGGGTCTAAATGTGGGGTCGTAGTGGTGATGATCTTCATGTATTAGTGAGCAGGATCTCCCTGCCTTAGAAATGTGAGTTTATAATTCAATGCCTGGGCTACAGTCACTTCCAAAGATTGATTTCTTTCTGATACTATCTAAAACAACCAGAAAAGGAAAAAGTGAAAATATAAGCTGATTAGCTAACTTTTTACCCTGAACATAAATCCCTGAAGAATGCAAAGAACATTCACAAAGATCTATAAGGAGCCATGAGAACTTTTTTTTTGTAATATATCTCATCAGGAATGAAGGCAATAAACACACTTAACTGCCAAGCTAAGGAAATCTAATCATTAGCTGAACTGCTTAGCAAATGGTCCGTTTTAAGTGGTTCAATTCACAAGTCACTTAGGGATGACAACACAGTAGCAAATGCTACTGTGGAATTGGGTAGACTAATCAGGAGAAAAATGATCATTGATACTTAATGGAGGTAAACCAATACAATAATGAATCCTTGGCAAATGGACCTTAAATGCAACAACACCTGCATGTTAAAATATGTTATGAGAAACCTCATTAATAGTATCCTCGCTGTTTGCATATCAAGATGCAATGCTTATTTGGTTTTGCATTCTAGTTCTGACTTTCTATGGCAACAGAAAATTCACTCTAAAAAATGTCAGTGGAGCTGGAGCTTCTAAATTTCTTGAACACTTTGAAAGTTACATACTCATTACGTTGGTGGTATTTCCAAAGGGGATGTGAACGTATTGTCTAGTTAAGTTATGGACTGTTTTGTTCTGTAACAACATTAATTTTCTTTATATTAGTTTATATGTGTTGTTTTGGATTTGTGATAAAAAAATATTGGTGATACGGGGATGTTTTATTTATTTATTGCTGAACAGTGCTTACACTGTGTATTGGGTTTGCTTGGCCAGTTTTAGTAGCAGCAGGGCTGTAGGGATAGCTTTTGTCAGAAGCTGCTATAAGTTTCCCCATGTCCAACAGAGCCAATGCCAGCTGACTTCCAGATGGACCCACTGCTGGCCAAGCCAGTGATGATGGTAGAGCCCTTGGGATATCATCATTAAAAGCAGGGAAAACACCTGAGCAAGAGCAATTGCAGCCAGAGGGAGGAGTGAGAACGTGACAGCAACAGCTCTGCAGACACCAAGGTCAGTGCAGAAACAGGGGGAGGAGGTAATCCAGGAGCCAGAGCAGAGATTCCCCTGCAGCTCATGGTGAAGACCATGGTGAGGCAGCTGTGCCCTTGTCCTGCTTTAGGAATCACATTCCTCAGTTGACCCCACCCAGCCCCCACCAAGACTCTCCAAAACCGAGCACTGGCCTCTTTCACACTCCCCCACAACCTGTGGTGTAGGTGGGATGGAGCTGAGAATTGGAGGCACAAAAGGCAAAGGTCACAGGTGGAGATAAAAAGTTTATGGAAACAGCAATGACATAAGAAAATGAAATAACAGTAACGATAAGTAACAGTAATGACATTAATAACAAAAGTATACAAAATAGAGCGTAATTCACATGCAAATATGCTTACCCCAGACAATGAACAACATTGGCTCCCTCCCCTCTCCCCATATTTTTCCTGACTGGAAGGAACTCTCCCCCCTGGCAATGACATAAGGTGGTATTGAATAACATTAGAGTCCTGGCCCTGCCTCCTCCCAGCTACTGCAAAAATTGACCCTGTCCTGGGCACCCCTGCAGACATGAAGGTCCACAGTGGGGTAGATATTCACCTGTAGTGGAAGACCCCACATTGGAGCAGGAGAAAAGTGTGAGTAATTCTCCCGCAGGGGGATAAGGAATGGCAGAGGTGATGTGTGATGAACTGATTGCAGCCCCCATTCCCTGCCCCCTGAGCCATGGTGGAGGAACACGTAGAGAAAACTGGGAGTAAGGTAAGCCCAGGAAGAAGGGAGGGGGGAAGGGAAGGTGTTTTGATGATTTCATTTTGTTTCTCATTCTTCTACTGTGATTTGATTGATAATAAATTAAACTACTCCAAGTCTGTTTTGCCCATGACAGTAGCTGGTGAGTGATCTCTCCCTATCATGGGAGAGATCTTGATCATGGGCTCTTGACCCATGAGCCCCATCCTCGGAAGTAAGCTGGGGTCCACAAGCTGGGAGGGGTCACAGCTGACACAAATCAATCAAACAGATATAAGTCTTTAAGAAGGACCTGGATCTGCTGGAGTGAGTCCAGAAGGGGCCACAAAGATGATCAGAGGTTTGGAGCACCTCTCCTACGAAGACAGGCTGAGAGAGTTAGGGTTAAGTAAACCCTGGTTTACTTAGGATTATTCAGCCTGTAGAAGAAAAGACTCAGAGCAGACTTTCCAGAAGCCTTCCAGCACCTAAGGGGGGCCTATGAGGAAGCTGGAGAGAGACTTTTGACAGGGGCATGGAGGGATGGGACAAGAGGGAATGGCTTTAAACTGAAAGAGGGTAGGTTTTGATTAGACATTAGGATGAATCTTTTCACCCTGAGTATGGTGAGACACTGGAATGGGTTATCCAAAGAAGCTGTAGATGTCCCATCTCTGTACATGCTCAAGGCCAGTTGGGATGGAGCTTTGAGCCTCTTGCTCTAGTGGAAGGTGTCCCTGCCCATGGCAAGGAGCTTGAACTAGATCATCTTTAAGGTCCTTTCCTGTCCAAACCATTATATGATTCTATGACATTCCATACCACGATGTCATGTTTTATAATTTGAGCTCTGGGCAAAGAGATGTTCAGAGTTAAGAAATTTGGATTCCCAGGTGACTCTTACCTGCGTTCCAGCAACTGACTAAACATTGCCTGTGGTTATGAAGTACTGAGTGGATTCCCTATTTTTCTTTGGCTGCATGAACATCTTTCCATCATTTATGAAATATTTATTATTGCTTGTTGCATTATCTCAAGCCACAAGTTTTCTGACTTTTGCCCTTTGAAATCACCTCCCATTCCCACTGCAGGGAGTGAGAAAAGAGCTGTGCGGATCTTAGTTGCCTACCAGGCTGAACTCACTAGGATGTACAATGAATACCTAATACAAAAGTACAATCTATACTTTTTATATAAAGCAGCCAGGTTGCCTGTACTGTTAGTGAGTGTTTATGAAGGCAGTGCATAAAACCTCTGAGCTTCCAAGCCTTTACAACAGCTGATTTGTGAGAGCTGGATGCAAGGGAGTAACCAATTCCCCAAAATTCTGATCTAGCTTTGGATTAATTTGGGTTTCACTTTACCAATGGTAAAACCTGGTTTTCTGCCTAAAATACCTATTAGTTTTTCCAACTAAACTTTGAAAATATTTATTGTTCTTAAGCAGACTACCCCATGTAACTTCTGATCTTAAAGGTCAAAACTCTGCCATTTATGCAGATTTAATGCAATGCAATCATTATTTTACTGAGACATGATCAGATTTGATGTTTATTTTCTCACAAACATGCATGCACATTGTCAACATGGTTTCAGTCCTAAATTCTTGTATAACTTACATAACACCATCTATTTCTAATACAGTTCAGAATGAAGATGGGCAAAGAAAAATGAAGGGAAAGAGGAGGAAGAGAGAGGGGGAGAGAGAGAGAGAGACAATTGAAGAAAACCCAAACCCACATGTACAAATGATCAAATGGTAGGTTTAGTATTTTTTCTCTCTTTATACAAAAGTACTGTTGCTAGAATATTTTATAAGAAAACAAAGTTCTATGCTCCAAAATATACCATTCCTGTCAAGTCTTTTGAAGTCTGAAGAAAGATACTGATGTAAATGAAAGCAGAAAGTATTCAATTCCATGTATTATTTACAGTAGAAAATGTTATTAATTTTCTTTACTTTTTATATATAGGCAGTGAAAAGTTAATTTAATTACTATATTTGAAAGGGGTATTTCTATTTTGCTTTTCACAGGGAATTTTTCACTAGCATTAAGTGATCAGAAAAAAATAAAACATCCTATTAAGGTATGATTTTAGTGCACAAATTAGTCACATGCAAAATGAACAGTTTAGGAAATGTCTAATTAGTTGAACACCTAAAATATGAACCAGTTAACAGTCCAGAACATGTTTAATTGTCTATTTCAGATTAAAGACAATTACAATGCCAATTAGTTATGGATAATTGGGCACTAGTTGCTACCATATGTAACGCTTTGAATTAGATGTCACAGATACAATTATTTTGGTTCATCAGAACTTCCTATTTTATATATTTAATTTTCAATGCATTGTAAATAACGGTTTCCTAAATGTTATCTTATTCTCTTATTTAACTTACAAATTTTTCTACCAAGAAAACAAGCAGGTGTTCTTCACTGGTTGATTGAAATTGTTTGGAAATTTCAATCTTCAGTGATTTTGTGACACTTTCAAAGTGGGAAATGGTAGAAAATGTCACTGAAGTGATTATAGGTATTGTTATTGCTGGAGGGAAATCAAAATGTGGCATAAAGAGAATTCAAAAGTGAAGATAAACACCAGTAAAAGAAAGGGGAAAATGTATTTAAAAACATATGAATCATATAGATTGAAGCTGCAAGCAAATAATCTTTTGGGATATGTGGTGTGTTTGTACTTAACTCTGAACATAAGATATTTAAAAACGTTTTCTACATTTTTTTACTTGCTGAATTGAGATTTCTCATCATCTCTCTTTATCTTTAAAACTATTTTGTCATATTGCCAAAAAAACAGCTTTGTAATTGAAAGACAACCTGTTTATTTAAAAGTTACTTTCACAGAATATTCTGAGTTGGAAAGGACCCAAAATGAACATGAAGTCTGACTCTCAGTCCTGCACTGGACAGCCCCAAGAGTCACACCGTGTGCCTGAGAACATTGTCCAAGCACTTCAACTCTGTCAGGCTGGTGCTGTGACCATTTCCTAAGGAACACATTCCAGTGTCCAACCACTCTCTGTGTGAAAAATGATTTACTAATATCCAACCTTACCCTCCCCTGACACAGCTTCAGGTCATTCCCTTGGGTCCTGTCCCTGTTCACCACAGAGAAGGGATCAGTGCCTGCCCCTCCTCTTGCCCTCACAAGAAGCTGTAACTGCAGTGAGGTCTCCCCTCAGTCTCCTCCAGGCTGAACAGACCAAGTGACCTCAGCCCCTCATACAGCCTCCCCTCAAGGCCCTTCACCATCTTTGTTGTCCTTCTTTGGACTCTCTCTCTAATAGTTTAATATCTTTCTTACAGTGTAGTACCCCAAAGAGCTTACAGTATTTGAGGTGAGGCCACCCCAGTGCAGAGCAGAGCAGGACAATCCCCTCCCTTGCCCAGCTGGTGATGCTGTGCCTGATGCCCCCAGGGCAGGGCTGGCCCTCCTGGCTGCCTGGGCACTGCTGACTCGTATTCAACTTTTCATCAGCCAGGACACCCAGGTCCTTTTCTGTGGCACTGCTTTCCAGAATCTCACTGCCCAGCCTGTCTGTACACCCAGGGTTGCCCCTCCCAAGTGTAGAATCCAGCACTTTCCTTTGTTGAAATTCATATGTTTGGTGATTACCCAATCTTCTAATTTGTCAAGCTCTCTCTGCGCGTCATAATCACCTCAAAAGGACTAGAACGCAAATAAAGAAAAGGGAAAACATCAAGGTCTTTGGCTGAATGCATCTCTGGTTTAAACAAATCCATTTTTACTGCACTAATACTTAAATCTACAGTACAGAGGCTCAGCAATCTTAGATCAAAAGCTGTCCTCATCACATCTGGTCCTAACTCTCACCTGTGGGCCCACAGTATAGCACATCCAGGAAGGTGCCAGATGCTTGGGGCTGGGGCTGCCTCAGTGTCCCCGTGCCTGCCCTGCTTTGGGCTGGGGAGGTTGGACTGGCCTTGGCTACCCAGCCACGTCACTAAGACCCTGATCCTCTCCGATCCCAGGAAGCTGCAGCCCCTGCTCCAAACCCTTCTCCCTGGTCTCTAACTGTAGTCAAGGTGTAAGGAAGTGTGTGAGCCAAAGGCATGCAAGAACTTCAAAATTAGAGACAGAATTGTAATTATGGAGAAGAGAACAGTTAGCAGTTCAAGTATTTAAGAGGAATAGTTGCATAAAAGGATACAATACCATAAGAATAAAGCCCCAGGGCACCAGACAATGGTAACTCAGAAACCTTGAGAACGTGTCTGACATAAAGAACCCTCAAAGAGCTTGGCTTGTCTTCCCTTGATTGAACACTGCCTGAACATTAAAGGCTCATTGTGTCTCCCATCAGGGGTTGTGAGCATATTAATATTACACTAACTCATTAGGCCGAGCTGTCAGTTGTGTGCATTAGCCAATAAATAATTGATTTGTACATTTAAATTTTGTATCTCCAGTTTGTTGACAGTCTGTTTCTAAGTGGTATAAATAATCAAAAAAAGTGATTCAGAAATGCAATATTAAAATATTTTCAAATCCTTAGGCATAGATTGAGACTGAGCACAATTGATGTTTTCTATCAACATAGTTGTTTTCATTACAACCAATAATCAATGTGGATTTATGAAAAACATCTTTTTTATCAGTGGAGAACTTTCAATCATTAATTATCGTTAATTCAATTTTGTTTGTTTGTTTGAGGGGTTTTTGTTTGCCAGGAAAATTAAATTTCAGTTTCCTTTCCTCATCAATTTATTTGAGATAAAATATTTCATTTTTTTGCATAATTTTAAGATTTAAATATGACTGATTTTTGTGGTGTTTGTATTAAGTCCATATAGAGTGAAGTTATTACGCCTCTTCTGTCTGAATGTTCATAGTAAATTATGTAACAGTTCTGACTTTGCTCAAAAATGTTCTTCATCTTAACAAAAGTCTCTATATTGCTTAGAAAACTTAAATGTCTCAGAAGGTCTTATCCTGCTGGAAATTTTTCATCAGAACAAACAATTGATTTGGTTAGTCTGGGAAAGTGAATTAATTCCCTGGAAAGTATAAGTTTTAATAGTGATGTGATCAATAAATACATTGAGCTCACATAGTAAGAGTCCTTTCTGTCTGTGCCCTAAAACTGAGGTAGCAAATTAATCAAGGATACAACAACATGGAACTATGTCATCCATTACAGAAATTTGTGTAGATATAGAAAATATGTTGGTTATACTGAAGAGGACAATAAATATATTACCTTAACAACCAGTTTGAAATTTTGACTATAAGAAAACTAATGAAGAAAAATAAAGTTTCCTATGAGTAGTTTTATTTTTCTCCAACGTTCAACAATAATATAAAAATGTGAACACGAAAGACATTGGCTTCTTTTAATCAGAAGCAGATCTCTGTCTAATAAAGTAAGGAAAGTACTGACTTCTGAGTCATTCAAATAACAAGGGGATTGGGAAAAACTTTACTAAAACTTGTTTTAGGGGGGCAAATTACTGAGTTGATTTAATTGTTTAGTTCATTTCTTTATATGTTTTACCAGTCAATACATTATTTTTCTCATCTAAGAATGAATTAATTTATTCTAAAACTGTGATTCTTGGAAATAGATTAAAAAAAAACCCCACAAAACAAAACAACAACAAAAAAACCACAACAAAATCCACCCCTTTTCCTGGAAAAGAAAGATCTAAGCTGCTTGTCTCTCTCATTTCTTTACTCTGAAAGAGTGCAAGACAGGATTTATGACCCTTCTATCTTTAACAAAGCTGAGGATTCGATGGTTAACAGTCATGCAAATAAAATGCAAATATGTCATTTGACATCTTAGGGAAAGATAATAGTATGGTTGAGTAACTGTAGATTAGGAAAAGACCTGCAAGAAATCTTTCTGCAGCAAACATAAATCTTTGCCAAACAAATGCTAACCCAAATCTCAACATTTTTATTCTCACCAAGGTAAAAGTTAATGTCGTTTGAAGTCAGTACTTGTGTTTATTTCAGAAAGACATTTTTATCCTGGCTTCATCTAAGTCCTAGAAGACTGGGTTGGGATGCCTTGTGGCACAGCTAGTGACATTACTGAGGTTAACAGCCCTGGTTCCTGAAAGGCTGATCTATCTATGGCACAGCAGCTTGATCCATGCCTGCTCCCAGTTGAGTGTGGGGCTTTGGGAGCCTGTCAGCATGAGAGTGGATGTCTGGGAGCATGTGAGGGTGTGAGCTGTCAATTCAAGATTGCAAAAACTTCTGACATCTGACCTTGGCAGCCTGGCAAATCCTTAAGGAGATACCATACACAGAAATCTGTACTCTGTTTTTTCTCAATTTAAAATGGAAACATTGGAATCTGGTCAAAGCTTGGTGCTGTTTGGTGATTATACTTGCATAGAGAGATGGGGCCAAACACTGGGGGATCATTTACTTATCTATTGCTATTATTTGCTATGATGCTGTTATTTTGTTCTTCCATCTCTATTTGCATTAATCCATAATATTTTCCTTGAATAGCCATTGATATTTCTTAGTTTTCTAAGTTATTTACAAAGGGTTCAGCTCTTAGGTGGCCTCTCTCTGATAACATAAGTATGCAGTTCTTACAGTGCAGCTATCTTTGATGAAAGCTGTTCATAAAGCTGTACTTAAATTCGATATGCAATCATGTTTCTTGACTTGCTGAGACTTAATCACCAGTGCCTCTCAACTCCCATAGAGATTTACAAAGCAAAGGTTTAACAGCTGGTATATCATAGCATTGCAGGAGTAGTAAATTGATGGGACGTCATCAATCTGCAGTAGTTGAAGACCAGGACTGTTAAGTTTTGGAAATATGATGCCATTGTAAATGTCTAGAAAAAAGGAAGTCTGGCTCTATACAATTTACAGGTTTTTTCACTTTCTTAATATGTTTGTCATTTTTCTAAATATTTAAATTAATTCTATACTGTAGTTTAAAGCTTTTTTAACATGATGCATCGGTTTGCTTTTGCAACATAGTTGTTTCTACAGAACTATTGAAATATTTTCTCCTAATGGAACAATATATGCAAAGCAATGTTAAACATATATTTTAATTATATGAAGGGTTTATCAAGTTCATTATACTTAAAATTATATAAATCCCTTATCACTACTTTATCTTGACTACCATATTTTTTTATTCTGAGTTTCACTTCTATCTGAAGTGAGGTTGATTGGTTACAAGTAGCAGCATTGTTTTTCTGCCTGTTTGCTTCCAGGAGTTTAATGTCTTCCCACGTATCAGAGATGATAAATATTAGCAAATTACACAGCAATTTAATTATTCAGATGAAGGCTTATTAATTCTGGTTAACATTTGGGAACTAACAAGAATATCTAACTGACATAGGCAGGCCTTATATCCCTGCCATAATCAGTGGAATGAGATAGGAAGTTCAAAGGCAGATTGCCATTCCTTTGTAGAGTACTTTGCTCAACTCAAACAGGAGCTGTTAGCCACTGTCTTCTTTCCCTTTTTTTTGTTTCCTCTGTCAAAATATTGTCTTTATAAGGGCTCCAAATTGATATCCTTTTTCCTCTCCTCTAACCAATCTTCAAAATGCTTTGTTTCAACTTTGCTATAATCAGGCCCTCAGAAGCAAACAACACAGGGAAAACCCTATAATCCCAGTCACACTTCCACAAGAGGAAAACTGAGAAGCAGACGTATGCTTTAATCAGAACCTTTAGCTAAAGGAGATACAAAACCGTTCAGAGAAGTTAGATAAACTACCCAGCTACAGATCATGCTGTACTGTATTTTAAATTCACTTGCTACACGAAATGCCATAGTTCTGCTGTTTCTATCTATCCAGAGTGTAGATAACTCAATACCCATGAACCTCTTAAGGAAGAAGGCAAACACTTGAAACTTAGTTCTCCTATGTCCTGAAAGACTCCAGTAACCACTGAGCTAGTGTGTCACACTGCCACGCTAGATGAACCACACGAACTCTGACATGGGTTCAACCAAGAGGACTGACTTTATTACCTCACTGACTCCATTATATAGTATAGCAATCAAACCAAGTGATTGGCAAGCAAAGTCAACACTTCTCCAATCACACTGGTCAAGACAGGTGTCCATCAAGAGAACTCCTCCTTCATGAAAGAATGTAAACATCTACATTGTTTACAAGAACATGTGTGAGAACAAGGACACTTAAAGTTAAACAACAGAAGGCTGAAAAGCAGGGCGACACTAGTGTAAAGGATACAGATTTCCTCCAGGCATAAATTTAAATAGCCATTATATTTGTGGAGCCCCATCACCAGCTTCTGCCTGGAATGTAGCCCCATTGAGCACAACCCTCTAGCTGTGTCCATCCAGCCAACTCCTAATCCACCAAATGGTCCACCCTTCAAATCCATATCTCTCCAGTTTACTGACTGATTGCAATACAGCACAAGGGTGTGACGGGAGGAAAAGGAGCTGCATTGTGCAGTATCAGGAAAGTGTCAGGGAAGCTGATGTTTCACTTATATAGCTGTCACATGTTTGTTTCTTTTGGAAGTCATCTTATGTAGAACTCTGTCCTGGATCGGGATGTGCTGGTATATGTCCATGTGTAGGCTGCAATTTTATAGCTGTGTTACTGCTTTTTTACTCTAATTATCAGCTCCCCACTTGATTTCAAGGAGACAGGAGGTCACAATGATCATAGGTGAACTTTAATAAATTGCAGTTTCTTATTTTAGCAATGAGAAATAAGATTTCCCTAGCAGAACATATAAGCTAGTGATTTTGATGGGACTATATATTTTATTTTATTTTTATTTTATTTTTCCTTTGGTTTTTTTTTAACCTACATTTAGAAATACAATCCAGAAGTTTCATCAAGAGAACTTGTGCCTCATTTTACCTCCTCTACACTCCCTTTATTTTTACCTCTCTTCAGTATTCAGTGGCTGAAAAATTCACTAATTCTTATGATGTCCTAGGAAAGACAGCTTTTGCTAGTCTAAGGAATGAGGTGCTTTTTTTTTCATCCACTTGACTCTGTTAGAAAAAAACACCTAAATCTGTATTTAAAAAACCCATAAACTGTAAAGAGAACTAAAAATGTGGTTTTCTAAGGAATTCTGAAAGGTCTGACATCCAGTGGGGAATAAAAGAAACATTCATTATACTTCTCTGCCTTCCTTTGGGCTAGTTCTGCCCTGCCAGATTTGCAGGACCTTTGCAGAAATTGTATGTGCTTTTCATTTGTATTCAACGTTCCTGGCAGCACTTTTGTCAGGACTTTCACTTATTATTATGCATTTATAATCAGAAACTTTGTCTTCTGGCTATATAGGGAAGCCATGTTATTCACACACAGAATATGTTTTTCATTATCACAAAGTGAATATGTTCTTGAAGGGAATGTATACCAATATCTCCAGGCACTGCAACTGACTGAGGGTGCTTTAGCTTCTCTCTCATGAAAAGGTGTATTGTACATGAAAAGTACAGTTGTAAGCAATCAAATATTTTAAAACTGTTAAAAAAGACTGTATTCACAAAAGAAATAATTTCTTTATTATTGGAAATGTTTATTATATACTGATATTAGGAAAAGAATATACTCTTGAGGAAAGAATAAAATAAGTATGTGCATATTTGTGTTGATTTGAAAAGCAAGAGAAATTTTCTTTGGGGATATTTTCCCAATAATTTTTTTCTGAGTAACTGCTTCTAATTATTAGCAGTGTTCCAGCGCTTCAAATAAAAGCCATTACTCCTTTTGAAGGAGACAGATTTTCTTTTCAGGTTTTCAAAGAAAGACTTGAATTAAAATTCTATCTGGAACAAACCAATAATTAATAATTACATATTTCTTTTAAAAGCAAAGTAGCTAAATAGGACATGACACAAATAAAGTAATAAAGATTTTCTTTCAAGGAAAATGTGATGCCTGTGGACTCAAAATTAACAAAAGTTAATTAAAGCAAAAATAAGTTTATAGACAGTTTGACGCAAAAGATACAAAAGCATTCAGTAAATAAAAAAAAAACAACAAAACACCCTTGATTTTTATCCTTTTTTTAAAAACACTGTTTTCTGTTGAGACATATATTTTAGGTCTCTAAGTCTGAGTATTAATATTATATAAATGAATCAAACACTTGTAACACCAGATATTGGCAGACATATATAATGTTCTTTCCACTTTGTTCACACTTCCTTGAATTCTTCACACTTTTTAGATCGTAACAATGGTCTAGATCAAAAACCAGCTGGGGCAATTGAAATATATTCTCTTCATGTTGTGTACACATTGATACAAATTCAACAAAGGAATAATTTTAACAAAGACTCTTCTAATGCCTTTTGTTTACTAATATTAATTTATAGAACTACTATTGGCAATAGCAGATATGTTGAACAAAGGCAACACAAGACCGAGAAATAATGTCTTAAAATGGGGGGTTTATGTACCACTTACATTTTATCTTTCTGATATTTTTTCCTTGGGTTTTTTTGCAAAGAAGTGATGGAAGATTCAAGTTCTCTGTCTCCATCTCCTGGCAGACAAGAATTAAACAAACAATGTGGACTAGAATCCATGAAGCTAAGGGATAAAAATTATAAGGAATTAAATTTTTATTTATTCACTTATTTGCAGATTTTCCCCATTTCTGTAATAATTTCAAGCTACTATAACATAGAGAAGCAGAAAGCAATGGCAATCTTATGCAGATAGACTCAAATCACATCGACAATAACCCATAGGAGCTCTTCAATACCAATTTTCCATCAGAACCAAAATGGGTTACACCTTTTAATATACAAGACAGCAATAAATGAGGATTTGAGGATTTGACAATTCAAAAAACACCATAATTTCATTTCCATTTGTTGATATGCCTAAAAACAATCATAGCTTTGCTTCAACTAGTTCAAATGAAATAATGTACTTTTTAATGATGCTTACTGTAAGATAAATTGCATTTACTTTATGTGATTGCCATGTGATTTTGAGGATTTTTTACCTACCCACACCCCAGTATTATAGGTATTATTACATATCATGCTCTAAAGCACTGTTTATAATTTTTTTTATATAATAATAAAATAAAGTTTAAAGGTAATTACAGCAAGTATGTGTGCCTTTTTCACTAAAAATAAAGTTTTATACTGGCTGATATTTAATATACTGATATAACTAACTCTTATATCAGTGAAGACAAACAATGTCTCCAGTGGTTTAATGTATTGCCAATAGGCAAATTATAAATTTTCAAAATTTATTCACATTGTATGTCTCCAGTCTTTTCCCAAGTACTCTCTAGTAATTTTCATTGTTCGTTCCATTTCAGAGCCCAGTATAAAAGAGGTGAAAAGAATAAGAAATATATAATTAACTACATTAAAGACCAAAACATGATTATCATTATTAATATGCAGATTAACATTCATATTTGTATGTAAGGTTAGCAAAACAGGGGAAAGGGAAAAAGATTCTGTTATAGATTTTTTTCACTTATAAAATATTCTTTTTGAAGAACAAAGAAAATGGAAATGAATTCTGTAACTGACCTTTACTAATAAAATTGTGGAGTTTGTTGTCTTTGGAGAGTATTTAATAAAAGAGAAAAAACATGAAAATGTCACCTTTTGACTTAGATCTCTAGGATGTGTTTAACTCATCTCATTTGATATTCTTCCAGGGGGTAAAAAAGACTATCAACAAGGTTAGAACTAGTGTTTTACTCATATAGAAAGAAGAATTATGCTACCATAGGTTTTACTACTGCCTATCTCAGTTCCAGCTTACACACAGAATGATAAATAAAATTTATAGAGACAGACTCCCCAGTTTAATGAGTGCTTTGAGATACATGGTACTAGAGGAAAGGTAGCTTTTAGAAATATGCACTATTGATGTTGATTGAAGAAATAGAGATATACTTTAAAAATTATAAACAGGAGTAAGAAAACATTGAAGTTTTCCACAGACAGAAGTTCTGAGTTCATGTTTTCTTTAATATTTAGTCAGTATTGCAGTACTGAAGTTTAAGGCTTATCATATCATCAAAAAGAAAATAAGTTTCCGAAGTCACACTTCTATTTATCATAGATAAACACATTCACAGAAACATATTAAACAAGACTGTCACTCTCAGACCACTAATTACAAAATATTAGGGGTCAATTTTCCACATTAACACTAATGAAAACTCTACACATTCATTGAACAAAGTGTTATTGTGTGATAATAACACACTGAGGAAGATTGTAAATCATCTCAATGAAGGCCTATTCACACCCACAGTAGGTGCATCATTACTCTCTAACACTTGAACACCTTCAGTGTGATTCTAAAATGCATTTCCACTATTTGAAATACAAGGAATTACTATTAACTCATTAAGAATATTAGAATAATTTCTTACCACCTACCTTAGAATCTTATAAAAAATTTCCTCTTTATTCATTTAATCACACTATGTGAAATGTTTGCAGAATATAAATGTGTATGCTTCTTTTAGCCTACCATTTTTACAGAATCATGAATTTTTGTTATATTATTCGGTGTTTTATTGGCATTGCTTTTAATTTCTCATATGTCTCCACTGAAAAATAAAATATATCAATCAACAATGCAGGTTTTTGAATGCAATGTAACGAAAAAATCAGAGTAGCTGGAGCTCAGCTGTGTTATTTCTTGCTCAAGAGATCAATGAGACTAGAATGAGTGTGAAGCTCAGCTATTCCATGTAGTTTTCTATGAATATATATATGAACATAAATCTCTCCTATGAGTTGTGAAAAAGAAAATAAATTTGGATGCTTATTTAAAATATAAATTGATAGTTTAGTATGTGACTTTCAAAGTTTTCACCTTAAAACTTGAAAACAGTTGTTACTGAGCTCTTCTGCCTCAGCAAAGAACATGCTTTTCTTGCAGAGCTGCACTAGGAAATGTAAAATTTTTTTTTCTTTTTTCTCATCCCTGATTCAGAGAACCCCGGGGCAAAAGAAGAACAATAAAGATCCTCTTTGGCTAATAGAAATTAATACATGTACTTAATATAGCTAATATTTAATACACGTATTTTTCTACTGGATCAGTCTCTGCTGTATGTTTATGTACAATTTAATGGAAGATCTTTCATTTTATATTTCATCTACCTGCAGAAATACATATCACATAGTAAGCAAATTGGGCAGTCACCTCTCCAGCTTCATAACTCCAGAAGATTTAGACTTGATTTACACAATCTACCAGAAACAGATTTTGTTTCACCCTATGTTTCACTTATACCTAGTTACAGCCTCATTCAGATGGTATAAGTGGATTTTAGATTTGTGTATCAAAGCATCAATTTGTACTGAGTTTGTCACTGAACATGCAATGTGACATAAGTCATCCTGTCGCATGCAAGGGTGACTTTAACATGGGGACACAACATTATTCCTTCTGACAGGCAAGAAGTTTCACTTTGCTACTCCCTCCATACTAAATTTCATACTGTAACTGAGCCTAGTCTTTATATGCTGGGACAAGTGTCTCCACCTCAGATAGAGGTCTATTTTTTGTTATTCCCTTTTTTGTCTGAGAAGATTCACAGAAGAGATCTTTCTAGAAGCTATAGTAAGACCCATGGAGGATAGGGAGGTGATTTGAGAGAGACAGCACAGCTTCACCAAGGGCAGTTCCTGCTTGACCAACCCAGCGGCCTTCTGTGATGGAGTGACTACCTCAGTGGACTGGGTCAGAATAGTGCTACAGATGTCATTTATCTGGACTTCGTAAAGCCTTTGACACTGTCCCCCACAACATCCTTCTCTCTGCATTGGAAAGAGATGGATTCAGTGGGTGGACTGTTAAGTGGATTTGGAATTGGTACAATTGGTTCATCCAGAGGGTAGTGGTCAATGGTTCAGAGTCCCGGAGGATATTAGTGACAAGTGGTGTCCCTCAGGAGCCCATATCCTCATTAATGACACAGACAAAGGGAACACGTGCACCCTCAGCAATTTTGCAAACACCAAACTGAGTTTTGTGGTGACACACCTGAAGGACAGGATGCAATCCAGAGTGACCCAGACAAGCTCGAGAAGTGGCCCACAGGAATCTCATTATGTGTATCATGACCAAGTGAAAGGTGCTGCACCTGGGTTGGGGCAACCCCCGGTATCAAGCCAGGCTGGGGCATGAACAGACCCAGAGCAGCCCTGCTGAGAAGGACTTGGGAGTACTGGGGGGTGAGAGGCTGGATATGAGCTGGCACCATGTGGGCCAGAAAGCCAGTTGTGTCCTGGGCTGCATCGAAAGCATTGTGGCCAGCAGGGCAAAGGAGGGAGTTCTGCCCCACTACTCCACGCTGGTGAGATCCCACCTGCAATGCTTCATCCAGCTCTGGGATCCTCGGAAGAGAAAGGACATTGACCGCTTGGAACCAGTCCAGAGTTGGCCAACAACATGACCAGGGGGATGGAACTCCTCTCCTTTGAGGAGGGGCTAAGAGAATTGGGATTGTTCAGCCGGGAGAAGAGATGGCCTTTGGATGACCTACTTGCAACCTTCCAATATCTGAAGGGAGCCTACAAGAAAAGTGGAGACTTTTTATTAGGATATTCAGTGACAGGAGAAAGGAGAATGGATTTAAATTGAAAAAAAGTAGGTTTAGATTACATATTAGGAAGAAGTTCTTTACTGTGAAGGTGGTGAGGCACTCGAACAGTTTGTTGAGCAAAATCGTGGATGCACCATCCCTGGCCATGTTCAAGGCCAGGCTGGATTGGGCTTTCAGCAACCTGGTCTATCAGAAATTGTCTCTGCCCATGGCAGGGGCACTAGAACTAGATGATCTTTAAGGTCCTTTTCAATCCAAACCTTTCTACGATTATGTGTTCATCACCATTAGCATGTCCATTTTTTAAATTTGTGTTTTATATGAGCTAGTTCCTTCATCATTTTGATGACAGATGACTGGAGGATGGCATCGGTATTTATGTAGTTTCAAGGGGACTTAAATTCCTACAGACCTAGGTAGCAACTGAATAATGACTTCAGTAACATTAATGTTTCCCAGATTATGGGCATATATCTTTAAAGAGAAAAATAGCACCCTTGAGGATTTCAGGATCTGAACCTTAGTTGTACCTAGGAAAGGCAGATGCCACTAATGGGTCCATGAGCGTCTTACATAGTATCTAGATAAAAGTAACATATTATTACCCAAGACTGATGATAACATGCTGTCATTTTTCTTCAATACATATAATTATCTGTTCTGTAAATCCAAAGCTAATGTTTTTAAAATAGCTTCTACATAAAAAGATAATAACTTTAGCTATCATATTTATATGAATATAATAAATAATTATGGTGTCATTTTATATTAATTATATTTATATGTCCTGATTCTTTGCCGAGACATTGAGTTTACAGGATTTTTACTGTTTTTTGTTTAATTACCTTTTAAAAGGTAAAAGAATTTGCAATTCTTACTTCTCTGCTTTCACGATAGGCTCTGGCACCCCTGATTATGACACATCACTTTCAAAAGCTGTGCAACAGACCTTCTAGCTAGGGCTTATATCCAGGGTCTGCAAAGCTGTCAGAACTGCACAAAACATACAGTACAAGGGCACTTATCTCAATAACAGAAAACAAGAGAAAAAGTTGGTCACACGACTGTAGGAAAAATGACTGTGATAGATTTTCCTTCATTTTGTTCTGATGATAATAGGGATATGAAGGTTGTACATCCAGGTGACTGCTTACTCATTGTATAATGCAGTTAATGAGCTGCCTTTCTGACATTAGTATAATCTGTCTGGTTCATGATGTACTATAGCACATGCATTATTTCACTGAATGATTTATGGGATCTCTATTATGTTGTAATGCATTTTCTAGGGATGAGAGATGAGATTGATTATCTTGTGTTTCCTAGCATATTGTAGTTTTGTACATCAAAAATATAGTTTCCTTATAAGTCATCATATTTCATTAACCAATGAGAACAATTTTGATGACAGGTGTCCCTTCATTAATTAAACATTTCCTTGTTATTACTCTTTTAACTATCTCCAAAATTTTTCTATTGTTTACAGTCTTGTTACTTAATTTCAGTGCACAATTCTATAGTATGGTATTTAGATATTAGCTCATAAGGACAAAATGTTAGCTTTTGAAAGAAAAAAGAATTAATAAACTGTAGAGATTTTTCATTCATTCATTCATTCATGAGCAATTCCTAATCTAGATCAATTTCCTAAGGAGATAGGTCTTGTCCTTAAATCTTACATTGATGTGTCAGTGTCTGGCAAGGAGATAGGTCTCAAAATTGCTAAATTTCTTCAGCTTTTGTGAGTATTCTTAACTGGTGCTGGTTGAGGAGAAAAACAGCGTAAGTAATCTTGTTGTGGTAACTAAGTCCCTCTTTTTCCCTGTTGAAAATATGACTTGTTAATAAGCATTATCTCAAATAGAAAAATTACAGTATCTTTTCATTGAGGAAATGCGGTGGAAGAGAGAAAGACTTGGGGAATTGAAGGGAGAAGAAGCCAAAGCAAGAGAGGGCAAAGGTCAGTGCTAGAAAAAAAGGCGTTTAGGTAGCAGGGGCTTTTAGGAACATGCAACAGACCTCAAGTTATCACATTGGGAGGGTGTGATAGACAGATGGGGCAACTGAGGTACAACTGGTTTGCTCACACGCTGTACATCTATCTAGAACCATAGAACCACAGAATCATAGAATCAGAATGGCTTGAATTGGAAGGGACCTTAAAGATCACCCAGTTCCAAACCCCTGCCACTGGCCAGGATGCCACCCACTAGATCAGGATGCTCAAAGCCCCATCTAGCCTGGAGCCTGGCCTTGAACTCTTCAAAAGATGGAGTATCCACAGCTCTTCTGGGCAACCTGTTTCAGTGCCTCATCACGTCCACAGCAAAGAATTTCTTCCTAACGTGTAATCGAGGGTGTTTTAATCTCTAAAGCTGTGGGTTTGGTTGTTTTAGACACAAAATTACTAAGTGGAATGAAGAAACAATAAAGAGAGATCTTAGAACAAGTCAGCTGTCAGGGTTCCGTTGGCTGTGGTTCCCCACTTCTGTCCTGCACTCCAATCCGAGCGTGGTCCGAGTTCAGTCATTGGTGAAAACTCTTGAAGAAATTCCACAATGGGCCTTCATGCTACTGGCATCTTGCTTGTTTTTTGTTTTTTCTTTCTGTCCAGCATCAGGTATTTCTCTGAATTACCCATACTCCTCTGGTTTTGAGAGAGACTTAGCCTTTGATTTCCTATTGACACTTCCACTTAACATAATGGGAAAAAAATCATTTTGGCCAGTTATACTGTTTTGATGAACCACTACATACAATTCTTGCAATCTAATCTACAGTGTTGTTGAACTGTAGTCTTAGCTCTGCTGCTTCTAGTTTTCCATTCTTTTGCAATGCATGTTACTGTTCACAGCAAGCTGACAGGTAATATTTCAAATAATTATAAGATTTCCATACTACTCAGTCAAAAGGAGGGTGCCTAGGGATATGCTATCAATTTAAAAGTACAGAAAACTTACCACATTTTTTGTCATAGTGTAAGTATAAAGTAGATTAATTGGAGAGTATTAAAATATTTGGTAAGTTCTTTAAATTATGTATGAAAAAGAGTTGAATATTTTTAGACCCAGCATGAGACCAACAAAGCTAATTTAGTAAAAAATGTCTCTGACCATGGCAAGGTAATGCAGAACCAGATGAACTTTAAAGGTCCCTTCCAACCCAAACCATTTAATAATTCAATGATATTGTGATTCTATTAATCATGAGATTAATATAATCTAAGCCATGATTTATCATATAAGTGGAGTGATGACTAAACAAACATGATCAGCATTCATTTTGAGGACACAAAAAAAGTACAGCTGGGCAGTGTTTGGTTAATGGTTGGACTCAATGATTGTAGAGGTCTTTTGCAATCTTAAGAATTTTGTAATTCCATTAGTCTACAAATATAATTGGTAAATAGAATGGATGAAAATTAGGTAGCTGTACCTCAAATTCTCTCATGTTTTTGTTCATGATTTAACAAAACAAAAAAGCCACTTCTAGAAATTCCTACTGAGATACTTTGGACACAGCAAAATATCTGGGTTTATGTTTTTAATCTTATTCTGCTCTTTAGACTCTGTTTTTAAGTTAGATATTTCCAGAACTGTTACCATAGAGCGAAAATGCACAGTATCCTCAAATGTCATGACCTGACATGTGGGGGACTATACAAGTTAAAAAAAAATTACGATAAATATTTAATCCACTATTTTTTAGTAATATGCACTTGTAAAGAAAATGTAGTCTAAGTTTATACAATAATATAAATACTTTCAAATATTAGCTATTACCTCTCTTTGATAAGACATAAATTTTCAATAAGATAATAGAATGATTTGATTTCCACAACAATTTTAATTAATTTTATGTCAGAGAAGCAGGAAAAAAGCAATACAGTAAACTCACCATAGATATATGCAAATTATATATTGTCATTTACAAAGAGAGACCCAAAATTTGCTCATGTTTTTTCACTTGCAAATTGAAAATTATGATAACTACAGTTTATCCAAAATACCAAGTATGTCAAGAAATGAGATTCCATTTAATTATGACAGATTTAATTGTATATTTACAGACTGTGAAGCCTTTTGAATCCTAGTCCCAAAACAAAAAGACACAAAGACAGCTAGAAAATCCAACCTTCCCCATAGTTTCCTCAGTACAATAGACAGAAAATAAGTTTAATAGTATTTCCAGAGGTTAACATACTCAGCCCTTGGTGAACGAAGTTATAAAGTGAATGAGTTCCAGAATAAAGAACACTCACAGAGAATTGCTCTTTCACTTTACTTCTCTTAGAAAAACCTTTCATTTGGGGAGAAGCAAGTGGGGACGATTTTGCTGCAAAGAAAGAGGAGTCCAAGTTAGACTTCAGAAGCAACTTACTATCTGATTTGGCCTAAGAAATTTTATTTTTAGATCTTAAACTTCTGGGAGCAGGTACTAACTTCTGTTACACATTTTCAAAATAAAAAGAGAAAAGGTCTTATGCTTTAATGGAGACCACTGTGGGCTCAAACTCCCAGGTGAAGTAAAGTCTTCCATTCTCCCACAAAAAGCTACCCCTCTCCTCAGCAGTATCTATTCATTTTCTATTGGTATATCTATGTGGTTCTTCGCCTCTTATACTGGGTTTTTTGTATTCAACTCTAAGGAACACCACTTTTTTTTTTCTTAACTGTATGGTTTGTTCAGAAAAGTTTGATAGTTACCAGGGATTTACTGTGGTGGTTGCTACTAAGTTGTTTTGAGGGATTTTTAAAATTATAAATTTTCTTTTAATTTATTTTCCTTGATGCATCATTTTCCAGGAAAAGGTAAAGTGAGATAAAAAGAGAAAAAACTACATTTTTGAAGTTATTTTCTCTATTTTTTATCTCTGTCTATAGATGGAATGATTTTTCTAAAAGACTTGAAATGAACTACTTTGAAATGTTCTTAAAATGCAATTCCTTTATGAAACAACTATAATTGGCATACTGAAATGTCAACACTTTTTTACAGAAAAGAAAGAAAGTGTTGTGGTTTTTTTTCTATTCAGTAAGAAATCTGTGAATTTTTAAACTTGGTATCTATTTGATTGAATTCTTAATCACAATTTTATTGGTCAAGCAATTGGTAGGCTATTTCTCCATATGAGGATGAATAGTTTATTATCTTCAGTAAATGAGTTTCTCTGATGTTACCATTAAGGAAACACACCCCCCCCCCCCCATAACTGTATTAATTGTCCAAATTAAAATCAGAATGATTGGATTTTCAAATATCAATTGACAAGTATCAAGTTAATGGTAAAGGGCAATGTGTTAACCTGATATTGGGTTAAAAGAAAATTATAAAGAAAATAATATTTTAATCATTAAAAGAGACAAATAGGAATTCACTGAGTTTCATTATATGCCATCCACTTCTAAAAGACTCATGCCTGAAGGATAGGTTACTATTTTGTTTCAGAATATGCTTTTTGATTCAGCCTTGTGGACATAGTTTGAGGGACACTTTTTTTGCCTTTAAAAAGTTGATTAACATTATTCAGATTCAAAATGGGCTTTCAGCTTTTCAATAGGACTTCACTTCTAAAATTCTGGTTCCTGTACCCTATATAGTGGACATTTCATATATGAGTTTTCTGTGGTTTCTAGAAATATTTTTTTTTAATTTTTTAGTGGAAGCTATAGATTCTGCTTGACAGCTAGAAAGCAGAATAGTTAGATAAAGGCAGATGTCCTCATCTTAGGATGTGACTTTGGCATTATTGGAAGATTAATTTTTCTTCTTCTATGCTAGGTGTAGATAATTTAATATATTTGTAATATATAACTTTAACACTTAGTCAAAGTGACAAATCCACTAGTTACCTTGTCTCCTGTACCTTCAGTGGATTGAGTGCTCTTCCTTGAACACTTCCTGAAAAGTACATGACAGACCTAATTCATAGGATTGAAGTTTTAAAATCCACTGGCATGCACTGGTCAATTGAAATATCATTAGGGATATTTCCTAAGAAAGTCCCTATTTCCCTAAGAAAAGGGACAGTAAAAGGCACCTTCTACAGGAAATTTCATGTGCAATGTCTTCCAAGGTCACAACTGAAGGAAAGCTGCAACTGCTGCAGTCATGACTGAATTGTTCATGCATGTGCACAGATCAGGAGCAATAGGAAGCCAGAGAAACTCAGAAACTGAATTGCTTAAAAACCTGCAGATTAGATAGAACCCAAAGGTGGTCTTTTATATTTTATATTCCTTTTTCTCTTATATTCTTCATCTTACTCTGAATCGTACATATAGTCATGCACTTCTTGCCTAGATTTCAGCCAATGCCATTATCCTGCACTGGTTTTCACTTGTATTCTGCTGTAATTGTCTTCACACTTCTTTATTCCAAAAGAAGAGTTCCTCTAGCCAGATCAATCAAGACATCGAATGCTTTGAACTTTGAACTCACACTGACAGTATTGTGTGCATACTGCTAAAATATAAAACATCTCATTGTCTCCCAGATCTTTAAAAGTTTGAGGCTCTGATTCTCAATCACATTAACAGGCACTTTTAGATTAGTGAAACATTTTGTATCATTAAGGCTCTGTGGAGTACTAGACTTTAGAGATGTACTTAGAAGGATCAATTTTTCACATTTAGAAACTTTTTTGGTTTTATAGCCATTACTTAGACAATGATACTGAGAATGACATTTCTTACTTTTTAAATGACAGAAAAGTAAGGGACCAGTAAACAAGGGTAAGATGCATTTTTTAAGGAGCTGAAGGAAATGAAAAATGTTCTTTCAATG
>WAAE01021061.1:0-31399 GCA_013400495.1 Nicator chloris
GCTGGACATGAGCCAACACTGTGAGGTCAGCCCAGAAAGCCAAATGTGTCCTGGGCTGCATCCAAAGCAGGGTGGGCAGGGGATTCTGCCCCTCTGCTCTGTCCTGGTGGGACCCCACCTGGAATACTGCATCTGTCTCTACACAAGAAGGACTTGGACTTGTTAAGGTGGATCCAAGGGACATCACAAAGATGATCAGAGGGGTGAAGCAGCTGTCCTACTAAGGAAAGCTGAGGGGAATGGGGCTGTTGAGTCTGAAGAAAGAGAAGGCTTCATGAAGACCTAACTATGGCCTTCCAGTACTTAAAGGGGCTTATAAAATGGAAAAAAAGGGACTTTTTATAAGGCCAGATAGTGACAAGGCAAGGGTCAATGGTTTTAAAATAAAAAAGAGCAGGTTTAGATTAGCTGTTAATTTTTACCCAGAGGGTAGTGAAAAACAAGAACAGGTTGCCCAGAGAAATTGTGGATGCCCCATCCCTGGAAGTATTTAAGTCCAGGTTGAATGGGGCTCTGAGGAACCTGGTCTGGTGACGAGTGTCCCTGCCCATGGCAGGGAGATTGGAACTAGATGATTTTTAAAGTACTCAACCATTCAGTGTTGGTTCTGTAATTCTAGACAACAGTTCTGTAATTCTACTTGCACTTGTTCTGAAGGACAGTCTGTGGATCCCAACAAGAGGTACCATGCATTTATTCTTCTCCACTCCGAGAACAGATTCACCCGTAATGCTACTGAAATTTGCGTGTAACAGTACATTGGTAAAAAAGGTTTCTACACGTAGTTTTAAAGAAATCACTGCATGAGTACTTGTGCATTTTTACAAAATGTGCACACATCTGCAGGTGATCTTTCAATAATCTACATCTGTCAATATGTGCATCTGTGCGTCCATAAAATCAGCTCATGCACCTGCACTCTAGTGAAGATCACAGCAGAGCTAACAAAGATTCCTGGCAAAACCCATCCTGTGAAGGCGAAACGTTCATACTGGAAAGGCCCTGAGAAGTTGATTGATCAGCTATTGTGATTTTTTAGATGACACTGTCTAAATTGAGTGTCAGGTTAAAATTCACATCCCTATTTTTGGGGGGTATATTTGGTTAATTCAAGATCCGTATGAGTATACTCAAGTGGACAAGATTTTTGCCTGACTGAAGCCCCTTGAAAACAATTTTGCTTTCCTCCCTGGCTGCTGTCCCCAAGGAGGGGTGAGCCATGGATGCCTCCCCTCTCCATTTGATAAGCTTTGAGTGGGCATGAGGACTGTGTCTAGACTCGTGCAGTTCAACAGGAAGTTAGACAGACCTTCACAGTGGGCAGAGTGGCAGCTTTCACAGTTAATGCTGCAGAACTTCAAAGGGTGTTAGTGTCGCTACTGAAAGATTGACCTCCAAATTCACATTTGCAAACAGCTTCCAAACACCTGGTAATCATGCAGCTACACTGAGAAGGCTTTAATGAAGAAAACAAGGACAGAGTCCTTTGTATTTTGGATTCCAGCTCTTGCAGTGCATTTTGTGCCTGAAAAGTCAGCACTGAAAACAATTACTGGGATATGAATGATGGCCCTACTGCCCCTGTACCCTGAGCAGCACACTGTCTGTGGCCAGTACCTTCTGTAATTGCAGAGGGTTATTTTGCAGCATGTTACTAATCAAGTGCCAGCTTCCTTGTGTGCTTGCAGAAAGGAAACCAAGATTTGTTTTCTTCCTCTCATGATCTTTAGCAGGCGTTGTTTTCACAGGGATCTCGAGGAAAGGGACAAACAACGCTGTAAATTGTGCAATTTTCACAGTATTACTTCTGTCATTTCCCTCAGCTGCCCGAAACCTCTCTTGCTCTAACGAGAAAGCAACAACACAGGACAGTTTGTACATAAACAGGACTCTGCAGCGTTAGATGAGCAAAAGCCAAGATGAATATCATAACTAGATGCTGTCCTAGTCATCAGGTACTGTGGGAGGCAGGAAGCTGTTTTCTCTCTGCAGGCATTGCTGCTGTTGGGGGTTTATTTATCAGCACTTTGTATCCAGGAATAAGAAGCTGCTCATTGAGAGAAATGTTACTGTTTTCTAACTATCAGGATACTGCTCCCCCCCCCCCCCCCCNTCGGACACAGCATTTTGCCTGGATAAGGTTTTGTCATTGACCCAGGGAGAGACTAAGTCTTCACCAGAGTACAAGAGTAGAAGGGAATGGTATCATTCTCTCACGTCAACAAGCAAAGCCAGGTTCAAATACTTTCCAAATTAGTGGAAACTAATAAATATAAATATGATTTCTTAGGGCCCTCCATAAATGCTGAACATACTCAGTATGATTAAATGATAAACAACAATGCTGGCGAGTTTGCATTTGGTCTGCTGTAGCAATAACATGGTGTCCTGCCAGCAACAGCACAGAATGCAATGCTGGGAGAGCAGGAAACTAGTGGGAAAGAAAAAAAATGCAAGCCTTGCCCTTTATGCTTTGCTGATGAGGAAAAATAAATAAAGATCACAACCTTTCACAAAGGACTGACGCTGGGATCACTCTGAAGGGCTGGACCATGCATGACTCAGTAGAGCAAGAGGTGAAGGCTCAACTGCTGCTCAGAAAATAGCCCCTCAGCAAAATGGGCACTGATGCTTGATCTCTTCATTACTAATCCTGCCACACAGATCTGATATCATAATCCCTTTCCTTCTTTTATGTCTTAATTTCTTCCCCAGACTCCAGTCTATAGTAAATGTACATTGGCCAAAAGGATGGGAAACTGGATTTGACCTAAAGAGACCAGTAGCTGAATGAGCAGGCTCTGATTTCCTAGAAGGTGTAGCATCCTTCCCTTCTGTAAAGTTGTTTCTGCTTTAAATCAGTAAAAGCAAGAGTAGAAGTATGAGCTAGTGCTGAGTATGGGCTTTCTATTTTAAACAATTGCTCTCAAGAGACTGGCCAGTTTGTGGCTAACTCTTTGCTCCCAGAAGCCAAGGAGAAGTGAAAAATATCACTACACATCTTGCATGACTCTATGAGCTGTAGAACAAGGAAGGTAGAGAAGTAAGAAAGGTGGAGAGTGTATGGCAGGAGAGCCCACTGGGCTGCCAAATATGCAAAGCACTCCTCAGTCATACTCCTGCAGGCCCGTGACACCCTGGGCAGCCTCACAGGGAACATGAGGACTTTGGAGAGGAGACCTGCCTGCATTAGTTTCACACTTCCCTGCAGGCCAGCAGCGCAATTGTTGAATCAGTACTTTTTAAAGCTGTGGCAGGAGGAAGGGTTCTCTCTGGGGACACACCAAAGCAGTGGTGCTTTTTCTCAGTACTGCTCTCAAGACATTGGGAAATTCATCCTGTGAACTTGCATAGCCATACACTCACTGCATGTGTATAAACACTGTTCTTTTCTTACTTGGATTAGTTCTGCTCACTGAAACCACATCCACTTTTGTGCTGGCTGCCTGTCCTGTAAACTAACACAGAGCTGTCCAAAAAAAACCTCAGGGGCCCTTTAGTGAGTAGCCTGCTAGTTACTTTCTTCTTCCCCATTCCTATACGAATAGACAACAATATCCTGTGAGGAACTACTACAGAACTCTCATTTTCATTTTTGCCTTTCTTCTCTTTCTTTATTTCACAGCATCTCTCTGTCTATACTTCCTACCATGTTACTGTAGCATTTAGCTATCTCCCCCTCTCAAAATAGCCACACTTTTCTACTAACAACTGCATTCCTCTCTTTTCTACTAACAACTGCATTCGTGCTTCACAGTAACATCACTGCCGTAGCGTGTACCTCTCAGTGTGTGGTGAGCCTTCTGGACATACGCTATCACCACTTCTCCTGCTTGTGGAGTTGTGATTGTTGAGGCTTGCCATGGCAACAGCATGCACAGGAACACTAATGCTTCCTTGCAAGCTGAAAGTCAGGGTCCCTGTCTCCATACCCTGTGGGCCGCCACTCACACTCATTGGAAGTGAATTGAATCACAGCCACACCCACCTCCTGATAAAGTCCCAGATTTGGACCCCATAAGCAAAGTACAAGGGAGAAATCCAGCACTCAGAGATGGTAGACAGGTGGGAATGGTCAGTGAGACTTTGTTTCTAGAAATGCCATCAGATTTTTGGTCTACCTTGCAAAGAAATATCAATCTAACTTTGCTACCCACCAGGGCTTTCATGACCTATAAGACTTTTGTGTTAGTGGCAAATATTCTTGCACCTCTTCAGATGGGCATGACTAAGTGAGTCTTTCTTGGTGCAGAGAGCAGGTGGACTGGCCTACTATTCTGTTCCTTAAAAACACACCTCAAGTATACAAGATGTAAGTCATAATAACAATCTCTTCATCAGCAGCAATCAGAAAGACCTTAAAGTAACATACTGTCAGCAGAAGTCGGCATATCGCTATTTACCAGACTTACCAAAGAACAAGCTGTACACATAACAAATGCCATACTGTCTCCATAAACAGTCAGGTAACAGCCATGGAGACCACAGGGATGGTTGCATGAGGGAGAAACGAGTCTTTGTCCCAAGCCTTGAGGAGAAGAACTTAATAATGTTTTTTTGCACGTACCCATGGAATTCATATGCAGACAGGATGGGTAAGGCATCTGTGTAGCTGGATATGTGGCAAAGACTTTGTTAACAATCTCTGGCCTAGGTCGTTTGTAAAGGCAGATATTTGAGGCAGTAGTTAGAAACCGGAAGTAGGTGACAGGGTGTACATTGGTATTTTCTCTAATTAACAGGCTTATACATGCAGGCTAAAAGAAGAGTTCCTCTTGGAAACAACTCAACATGAGATGGAGGCTAGCTTGAATGAGACAGCAGTGTGTCTTGTTGCCTACCCTGCAAATATTGCCACTCAGTCTACATCAGAAAATCATGCACCAGGCTCCAGTGCCTTGATACTCTCCTTGCTCCAGCAGTTTTTTTTCCTGTGCAGTAATGGGATTTAAGAAAAATCACTACCTCCAACGACAGTTGTAAGACCTCTTTGAAAAGGCCCTTTGCTTTCTCTTCCAACTGCTTTTACAGGCTTTCACATTGCTCAAAGCTTGCATAACTTTGTCAAGGTGTCACAGGCGGACTGGGAGCTTCAGACAAAGTTTGTCAGGGAAGCCTTGCTGCTGAGCCACAAGGACCCTCTTGCACACTATACCAATGCTCAGAGAGGAGCCTGGGTGCCGTTAGACCCAGGCTCCTCTCTGAGCAGAAGGAGGCTTACCCCTAGACTTTGTCACAATTTAAGAAACTTTGTCCAGCAGGATTTAAAGATGGCAAATCAGATGTATTTATATAATATGAATTATTAATGATTAGACAGAAGATCTTCATCAGAATTATTTACTACACAGTACAAAAGCTGAAATTGCTAGAAAGATTAGGATAGGATAGGATAGGATAGGATAGGATAGGATAGGATAGGATAGGATAGGATAGGATAGGATAGGATAGGATAGGATAGGATAGGATAGGATAGGATAGGATAGGATAGGATAGTGCACTATATCAATGCAGTTGTATTAAAGTAATTATATTAATGCTGGCAAAAAGAAACAATTATTAAATAGAGATTGATGTAACTAACCTATATCAACACTTGTGGGCAGGTCTCTTTCTCCTAGCCTTAAGGAGTATCTTTGGTGGGCATCCCCTTATCCAAGGGAGGAAACTTCAGAAACACACTCCAAGAAGGAATACATTAGAACAATCAAATTCTGCGAAAGTGGACTAGACTTTTATAGTGTGAAAGTGATATGACTCCCAGTCATACATCTTTAAGTCATCTTATCTGATTATCTGCCAAATCTTTGTCTCACTGTCAGGATGTTAATTCGGAGTCAGTTAGTCAGACTGCTTTAAGCATAATTCACCAAAATAACACACGCTAAAGGCACCACATCAACAGAGTTCAATGCTCCACCTGCAACACTGTGTAAAATAACCATAAATCCTGAAGATGCAATCTGGGAAACAGACATTGTTTCCACATAAAACATGGCTTCCCTCACATATATACAGAAATTCTTCAGCTTGTACATCTTCTACAAGATTTTTGGCTTGCCATGATATTTAGGGAATGCCAACAGTTGTCCCAAAACACAGTCAAACAATCTTAAGGTCAGCATGGTCATTGCAGTACCATGGCCTCTTTGGGACTGACAGACTCCTGCTGAAATATGCTGTGAATTTCCAGTGATACTAGATACTAATATAGTTGTGAGATGCTTTCTTTAGAACTCATAACTATTTTAGTTAGTCTTTACCATTCTTTGCTTCAGAAAATAAAATTGCAAAAGCAACAATTACGGTGCTAAGAAGAAGGAAGGAAAATAAAGTTAATAAATTATACCCAGTCTGAATAATCAGACAATTGTCAGACATGTACAAATGAAACCACTCGATGTTAGACTTGGACAAGTGTTGTCACTACAGATCAAAATTAGAGGTATCACATTACTGCATTTACGTTGGTTCAAAAAAGGGTGCTTGTATTGGAGCACCAGTTCCATGTACTTGGGTGCTCTTCTCAAGAAAATATATTTAGGGAAATCCCCTTGTATAGTAGCGAACTTTATCAAATGGAACATGTGCTGCTCTGTGAGTGTCAGAATAACCAGCCTAACTTCCATATATTGTGATAAAGGCTGTATACTCACTGAAAGCATTGCCTGGTTCTGGTGGCTAAGATGTAAGAGGAAAGAAGGAACTGATAGTTTTAATCAAAGCCATTTATGAGGAAATGAATTAATGTTAATGTGCATAATCTGTTTGACCTGCAGGGATGTTTTTGTGCTGGAACCAGGTAAAATTTAAAATATCTTAGTTAACTGCTAAAATGAAGGGATGGTCCTGTCTTAGGCAACAGATGGTTCCCCAACATATTCAACTACCTCTAAAATGTACAGAAAATGTTAGGCAGGTTGTGACAAGTATTGAACTAAGACCTGAGATGTATTGAGGAAATGTGTTTCTCTTCAGCTGGCAGCTAAAGAAGGAGCCCAGAGTGCCTGAGATAAAACACCCTACCAGGATCTATCAGGTGAACTGGAGGATGTCAAGCTGTGGTGGCATATAGTGAGCCAAACAAACCTTGCAGCAAGGCCAGAGTGGAAAATATTTAATGATCCAGTCCTTGTTTTGGCACTGAAGAGACCAGAAAACATGAGCTGAGATGCTGATATCAAGTTGTGGCAGAAGCTGGGCAGCAACTCCCAACAGTGCCCACACCACCCACTCAAGCAAAGGAATGAATGCTCTCTTCATTGCACCTTGTTTCTCAAGACCATGCCAGCAAACTACTTGGCTCAGAGGGACATCTTGGACATTTTCAGAATCTGTGCATTTTATGAAATACTTATTAGCAAAACACACATTGAGAGATTGTAAGTGTAACCATTTGCACTGAAAGCCAAATTGTAAGTTACAGCAACTCTCTTGATAGAAAGAAATGACAGCATTATATCAATCAAAACCAGACAACACTGCTAGTGTTCCAAAAGAGATCAGCTCTTCATGAAATACAGAATATGACACACATCTCACCTCAAACAGTCTACAATGAAAGGCTTTGACCTGTCAAACAAGTGAGTGGATGCTTAACCTCTCTCACTTTGAGCAATGAGAGTCACTGGTGATGCTGCCTGATATGGACATGTACTGTATTAAGATTGGTGTTTAAAATCCTAATCCAGCATGGGAAAACATGGTGAAACCAGTGACAGTGCTCATGCTCCCCAAGCTGAAGAGCTAAATAAAGAAATATGCTTTTGCTGCATTCCAGGGAAAGATAAGTGCTCTCTAAATTGATCACATGTAGCTGCTGGCAGACTTTTGCTGTGCTGATTGAGCCCACTTACTGAAAATTAGGGTACCTGTACCTCACGTTTCTCAGTTTTGCAGACCGACCTGTACCTTTGCAAGTGGCTGCAATAACATTAGTCTTTCGTTGTTCTGTCTTCCTAAAACATTTCAATAGTCACTGGATGAAATGGATAACAGACAGTACACAGCATGTGGAGACTGCTGATTTTTAACCAGCCCTAGGTTGTGATCATGAAACACACTGTACCTTAGCAACTAAGGCTTTGAATGTCTAGCAAGCAAAACACACATATAAGAGATGCATGCAAGAGAAATTGAGTTTGACAGAAGAGACTGAAGAACAGTAAATAATAACACTGAACAGAGTATTCACTGGGGACATGAGAAACATAAGTCCATGCTCTTTTGTGAATAATTTCTAGACATTCATTTGTGTGGCCTCATTAGAAATACCCCAGGTGGGGATGATAGATATGTCTTGTGTCAGAAATTGGTTTTTGCATGACCTAGAAGAGCCATTTCTTGGATTACAATTTCTGCAAGGAAAGTAAAATGAAGTTTCACTTTGGATCAGTCTGGAATTTCTCTGACAGTTTTATAACCAATCAAATTAAAAAATCAAATGTTCAGATAAAACCTCCTACAAGACTACTACTGGCCTTCAGCAGACAGAAGTGATAAATATAAGTACTTCAAGAAAGTTTACTGAAGGTCTACTTAGATGCCATTATGTTCCCCTAAAATATGTGATTCATCTTCTTTTTATGTTCCCACAGAATGTGTAAAATTGTGATGCTTGCTGTTCCCACCAGCACAAAGTCTCAAGTCCAGGGTACAAACAGTTAAGCTTCTACAAGATAAAATCTGAGTAACCACGTAGGTATCATACTGACTTATGAACTGTCTCACTCATGCTTCTCCTTCATACTGTAATGAAAATAAGACCCATTGTATCTACCCTTTTCTTGCCCCCTGCCCCCTGCCTTTGTTGCATTTACTTCTATCAAAACCTGACTTCCGAAGATCACTTTTCCCTCCTCATGGCTGAGCTGGCTTTCTGTAAATGGACCATCTGTAGGGGCTGATTTGTACACTACTGGAGTTGTACCCACTCCCTGCCCATAGACAAAATGCAGGAAAGGAAGCCTGGCGTCCTGACACACTCCTAGCTCTATTGGTTAGCCAGGGTTTTGTCCCTGGTACTTCGTTTTGCAGGCCACTCAAATAGATTATGAAGTTTCCCTTCAGCAGGTTTTCAGCATGGTCAGGATGTCTGGAAAAGGAGATGACTTGCAGGTATGACTCAATGCCTGCTACGAGTCATCAGGAGCTTTTCCAAGTCGGCTTCTACAGGGATTATGCTTTAAGACAGTTGTCCAGACAGTATATCCTCAGAAAGCCACCACAAGTGAATCTAGATGGGTCCATAGGCTCCAAAACTAGGTGGTGGGCAAGTTTCCATTGACTCAGAAGGTGAAAACCCACAAACAGGCAGCAGGCACCGCCAGGCTCCTCCTCACACCTCACCAGACCTCCTCAAGGCAGTATTCCTGGAGGTTCTGTCTGTGTCCCCTGGGCCTGCTGGTGTGCCAGGAGTGCAGAGATGATGGTTCTGAATTCTCCACAAAAGCAGCCAGGCAAGCAGCAGTCCTGCTGCCCCTGGTGTGCGTGTGCAGCAGCAGGGCTGGCTGGTGGAAAGGACAGCCTTCCCCCTTCCTTCAGCAGTGTGCCCCAGCCACTGTGCTGGGGTTATGAGGAGCTGGAAAGAGGTCAGGTGCGTCATGCTCTGTGGTTGCAAATAAAGGTACTAATTAATGTTTGGGATATGTACAAGATCTTGAATTTAGCAGAAGGCACAATTTTAGTAGAACAGGAGAGTCTGTGCCCTGGCAGGCAGACTCTAAAGAAAAGCAGTAGTGTGCCTGTTGGTGAAGTCCTTGGTGGACACCTCCTTGGCCTCATCCTCAACATACTTTTGTAGCACCATGACACCTTTTGCACAGTGGAGAAGCCCTTCCCTTGCACATGCTGGAAAGGACAGTACTGAGCATTCATGGAGGATGCTGAGGGGCTTTCTAAGTTACCTGGAGATAGTGACAGCATAGGGGGCAGACAGTAGAAAAGAGAAATACATGAAAGGTTCTGAAGCTTACCTGGCACTGCCTTCCACACAGTTGTGGTGTCCTGAGAACCTTATGTTGGTGGATGGAGCAGAGGACACTCAGGGTGCCCTGAGAACAGCAGCTACACAGGGACCCTAGGATCTTCTGCAAACAGGGCAGGGCTTCCATCACACTGAGCCTTTGCTTGCCTAGTTTTGTGTCCTCACTGAATATAAACATTTTGCAGCCCCTTTCCAAAATATGCTGAATAGACCTTCTTGGAAACAAACTTGGGGCTCTTTAAGGAGAGTGCAGCGCTAAGCCTGAGGGCCTTGCGGTGGCTGGCAGGGACCCTGGGCAAGCCTTGGTGGGAGGGCCAGTGGTGTGGGGCAGTCAGCTCTCTTTATTGGGACTTTGGCCCCACACAGGTGACCACAGCTCGGCTCCATGTCACCCACCACCTTTGGTCCAGCTGGTACACCAGCATGCCCGGGTCCCTGGGCCAGCCCATCCCCAGAATTGCCATCTGCCTGCACAATGCTTCCAAAATCTGTTGCTCCACTGTTGCACTGAGTAATGTTTCACAGCCACAAGCCTGACTGAAGTGTGCACAGAGTGACACAGTGCATAGAGTGACACAGTGCTCTGGATAAATTTCAAAGGGGACAAGAAAGGACTTGGGACATTTAAAAAAAACCCTTTCTTTTTGCAAAAGATGTTCTCAGTGAAATCTAAGCAACAAGTGTGTCTTTTCTGGATATACCGGGTTACGCTCTGGTTTCTGGTGGATGATTTTTGAAACCTAAATTTTTGAAATTCTAGCTATGGAAGGTGTTGCTTACAAACAAGGCCAAGGAAATCACAAAACAAGATAAAATAGATAGGACATATAGTTACTTTCATGAAAGGACATTTATCAATGAGAAGAGAAAAATCTGTGCCCTGACAATTCTAATACAAGCCCCAAATGGTTGTAAAACAATTACTGCACATCTCTGACTCAAATACTACACACGTATTTGTGCTTTACTGTTGATACATTTAGCCATCACATCTCACACAATCGTTTGAAGGGAAAGTTCCTCAGGAAAAGTAGCTAGGGCTGAAATAAAAACATCAAGGAAGAGAAACTGGCAGCTCTCCGTAAAGCTTGCTTCAGCTTACCACTTGTTTCAAGACGCTATCCTGATGACTGATCACAGGAATGCTGAGGACACATGATCCAAATAGAGCCGCCACAGACTCTTTGGCCAAAGGATGGACAAAATAACCAACCTACCAGTCCGGCTTTGCTCTAATATGTATTTATGCTCAGCTTTGGGGAAGGGTGTCAGCTAAGTAATTGCAGGCCTTGTTTGTGCATTGTCCTGCTCATGTGACCATCTGATTCCAGCCTTTTTACTCTTGAACCACTGTGCTCTCACTGCGGTGGCTGCTGCTGAGATGCATGCCTGCCTGTGCAAGAGGCTGCTGCTGCTGCTGCTGCTGCTGCTGCTGCTGCTGCTGCTGCTGCTGCTGCTGCTGCTGCTGCGTGGAGAGAGGGCCTTGGCTGGGCCGCCTTTGGGCAGCTCCCCTTGGGCAATGGAGCACGCCTGCACTCCCCAGCAGCCTGCATGCTCAGAGAAGTCAGCCTGAGTGTGGAAACATGCACCTACTTTTCCCACAGAAAATCCCAGCAGGTAAGCAGAGGGAGCCTAGTCCAGAGTACCACTTTCCACATCCCACATTTTTTCACCTCTGACCCAAAGCTGGGCCAGGAATGACACAATAGTGAGACAGAAAAGCCAAATCAACATTTTGCCAGAAGTCTTTCCTTCGCCCCTCCCTTTCTTCATACTTACAACTTTCAGAGGATCAGCTTTATGTCTGTGCACCACTCTAATGGCAATTAGAAAATGTTTTAAGTGTTTGAGCAGAATGCATATCACAAATAGGTTTCTACTGGCAACCTGAACAGAGTAAATCTCACTTTTAAGGTGCAATCCTTTACTAAGTTATGAGCCTCCCACCCTCAGCAGCACAACATTACTGATATTCCTGGATAGGTTCAAGATGTATAAGTAGGATGCAGAGAGCATAGGCCAGGACTGCTAAGAGATCTGTTTTCTTGTTCCTTCTGCCAGCAGGGAATTTCTCACGTGCCTGGCAGCATGTAAGCACTGTCACATTGTACTTCTCTGTGTGTCATTCTGAGTCAGAGGTCTATGAGCAGGGACAGATAAAAAGACCCCAAACAGCGCTGTAGAACTGAAGATCAAAGATGCAGAGTTTCCAGCATGACATGCTACTCTAGAAACCTGAAAGATTTGTTGATAACAAGGAAATGGGTCATATTTGGAAATGTGGGAAAGATGGATTTACAGGAGGGTATAACTTGAACTTCTATCACTTATTGTAAAGGAAAAGGCAAATGAATCCACAGACACAGCAGCAGTGAGCAAAACTCAGTGACCTGCCACGTAGGAAAATCATTAAATCCATGATTTTGCTGGGTTTTTTTCTCCCCTACAGATATCTTCTTCACAGAGCTTGCATTTTACCCTCAGTAAAACATATTGCAAGCTTAGCAGTGTGCCCTGTTTAGGAGTTGAACTTCTGGCTACACTTCAGTAATTCACAAGTATATAGTAAATTGTTCACTTGACAAAGTGAACAATTTAATTGATTAACAGATTTAATTTAATTGATTCACAGATAATTTACATCAACAATTTACTATAGCAAACACTCACCTTAAATGTGTGGGCTTTGTTCTGTGATTACATGATTGCCAATTTTTAAAGAAGAGGAACACAGCCTCCAGCACATGACCGAGGAATCACTGGCTCAGGGAGAGCACTGCAAGAGGCTTGTGCATCTGACTGACATTTGAGAACTACAGAGGTTTTTATGAACTATGTCAAAATGCTGGATTTGTGAGTTTACTCACAAAAAAAAAAAAAATACACATCACTTTTTTGTGATTTGTCCTGGGCTTGCTTTGCTGCTGAAAAAGACAACAACCTGAGCTAATTTGCTATGTATAAATAAGTATAGATCAGTGCAGTTGTTTCCAGCAATTGTAATGAGACAAATAAAAACTGATGTAATGGACCAGTACGGCTCAAGAAAGACAGCATGTGTTTTCTGACAGAAGACAGTACACAGAGCAGTTTTTGAGCACATTTTGGGAACCCCAGAACATCATTGCACTGTCTGGAATTGTCAGCATCCATGGAAATGTGAAACGATTTAAGAGGAAGGCATGCAAGAGGAGAAAGAGAAAGAAGGGTGGGGTATGGGCTTTGCAAAAGGTCCATGTCTGCATTCACAGGGGCTCTGCCAAGTGAAGTAGGTCCTGGAGCCAGACAAGCACTGGCAGGAGCCAGCATCAGGGGACAAGATCAAGGAAGGGAGGAGCAAACACCGATCAAAACAGAGTGGAGTGCATATGGGTTTCATGTGAGGCCAAGACGTCTTTAACCAGGCGGGAATGCTTAGGGCACAAAAGACTTTTAATGGTTTTTGCACATGCAGACCCACACACTGGCTGCAGCAGGAGACAAGCACAGTGTGGCATGCTCTCTGAACATCTGCAGACCAGTCACTGCTCTTCACCAGAAACACTCTCCAGTTACCCAGTGGGTGGGAGCAGCATAAGCCAAGAGAAGTGAATCCTTCATGGATACACACCTGAAATAAATTTTCAAATGCTTGGCCAGCTCCTTCTATTAGCAGCCCGATCCTCAATGGCACTGAGAGCTGAATTGTGTTTCTCTGGCCTTAAATCTGTCTTTACAAGCCATTTGGGAGCTAAGATGAAAGGGTGAATTAACTCATGGCAGCTCCAGGAAATTGGTAAAGGAGGATGTGATCTAACAAGGCCTTTCTCCTCTGTCCATTCTGAGTAGTAATCGAGAAGCTGAATTTCCCTAGAGTATCAAGGTCCAGAAACAAATAAGTCCTGAGAGCACCTGCAGAATACAAAGGTTAATAGGAAAATTACAGGTAAAAAGATGGGGTAAAATTTAGATTTGAAAAGTCTACTGGAAGGCATCCAGTCCACCACCCTTCTCAAAGCAGGGCTAATAAACTCTGAAGTGAGACCAGGACCACTTTTTGTCACGCTCTGAATATCTCCATGGATGGTGACCTCCAACCTGCCCAGTGTTCAACACCCACCAGTAAAAAATTTGTTTTTCCTTATAGCTTCCTCCAATTTCACTTTGCTGAAATTTGTGGCAGTTTGTTTCTCGTCCTCCTGCTGTGCAGGGACCAGCAGAGTTTGGCTTCCATCTTCTCTAAAGCCACCCATTAGGGAGTTGACAGCAGCAATTGATCAAACACTCCAGTCCCCTCGCTGCCTGGACTTGCTCCAAGGTATCGGTATCTTTCACGCGCAGGACACAGGACTCCAGCTGCAGCCGCACCAGTGCTGAGAAGAAAGGAGAAAACCACATCCCCCAAAGTAGGCCAGGGTGCAATTTTCTTGCTGAACAGCCGACTCAATGTGACAGCCAGCAGGACCCTCACCACGATTTCTGCACAGTCTGAACTGCTCTGGATGATCAGCCCCCTGCTCACGATGTTGCACAGGGTCATACCATCCTCAATGGCAGGTTTTATGTTCGTTCCCACTGGGGGTTGCCATGAGCTCCAGCTCGTCGAGGTGACCCTGCATGGCAGTACTGACCTCCTCGCCTAGATGCTGTATCCTCAGACTCAGGGCGTTCTCATCCCAGCACGCCACACGCTGCCAAGACTGGGATAAAGGCTCAGAGCTTTGGATGGTGGAAATGAGACCCACCACACTTTTCCCACTGTCTTCATATGTCCCTTCAACACACAGAGACTGTGGACCAGCCCCTCCTCCAAAGGAAAAGTACAGGGGAGTTTTTGCACAATAATGTTACTTTTCTTACGAGAAATGCTTGGTGGAGTCTTTTCCTCAGCAGGACCGCGGGGGAGGAGGGAGGTGGGGGAGTAGGTCACATGTCCCAGGTGAACATTTTCAGACTCATTACTGGTAAGTTCAAAATGCTTTCAACTCTCAATGTAAGTACTTTTCTATTACTATTTTGCATTCTTACAAGTAGAAGTTTCCTACAAAATATTTGTTGTCAGTTTTAGAAATTTACTTCACATGCCCTAAGGATTTTTGCTATACAAAGAATTATAATCATCCTTTTCAAAAACTCCTCCTTAGTAAAATGCATATTAGTTGTCCATAGTTCTTCTTTCCTTTGAGGCACAGCATCCCTAGAGCAGAAGTTGTTTTCAGCTGGCTGATTTCCTTCAGTGTTGCACCGTTAGATTTATCATTTCTCTTTTTTTTTTAGTAATTAGTTTCACTTTTGCAGTCCCCTCATAGTTTCAATATATTTTTACAATGAAATTTCAAAGAAAAAATATAGAAACTATAGGCCTATGATATTTGAGAAAAGTGTTCTGGATCTCAATTTGGCTTTCTAAGGTGAAATAATACACAGGCAAAACTAATGTCTAAATATAACCAGTAGAGATATTTCCCTCTCACAAATTAGCTTAGAAACATAAGATGAAATGCATCTCACTGTGTCAAAAGACAGAACACAAAGAAGTTACTTACCTCATTTCTTCTTTCTTCAGATGAGATAATGAGCCAGGCCCATACTAAAAATAGCTGTGGACCCACTACACTCTTCTTTAGGTTAAGAGCTGAATTCCTTTACACAGAGTGTAGTTACAGAAGGATATCAGAATCTGCAAGTATACTTTTGCTCTGAAATGCTGTCTCTAGTTTAGCTGATGGAAGGCTTCAAAAACAGAGTTGAAAAAATTATCATTAGGTCCAGACCTTGACTTGCAGGCATCATCCACCGAGCAGTTGATTTTTTAAGAAAGGTCATTTTGTCTTTGCCTTCAGCTTACCCTAAAGACAATATGGCTGGTGGTTTTGACTCACAGAAATCTTTTTCTGCAGGAAGATTGTTGTGACCCAGGGTTTTGTTTAGGATTCTCAAAAAGTCAAAGTCAACCTGGACACAGCTCTCTTCACAGCATCCATGTTCCTAAGGCAAGCTATATACAAGTGTCATCCAATACAGTTCTCTTCCAAGGCACTAGAGAAAGATATATCCAATACTTCACAGGGGAAAAAAAAGTACAGCAATAACCTCAGGAAAGCACAATGGTGAAAATAAATCTATTTATGTTTTACCAGGACTTGCCAGGACATTGTCCCCCTGCTCGGCCCCCCAAAAGCTTTGCAGAAAAATACCCTTTCATTGTGGGTAAAATATCCCTCTATACACAGCTAGGAAGTAACATAAGGATCAGATTCGGGGCAAGGATATAATAATAATAATAATAATCACAATAACAACAACAACAACCAGCTCTGCTAAACTTTTGACCATGCTCCAGCTTAAAGAGTTCTAAATAAAGGAGCATCACCTTACAGGCAAGTGGCTTTCCCTGGCTGCTGGTCCCCACTGATCACCCTTAGCATCCATTGCAATTCTAGACTAGACTAGTTCTAAGTGAGCGTTCCTTTACACGTAAAATGATGACATTACCAATATAACATTGCCTCTTCTGTATGATTTGTGTGGGGGGAAAAAACCCCATCATATTTATTTAGCTTTATTTGACATAATTTTGTCATTTCTTGGCTCTTCAAGGTGGCATTCCTGAATATTTGGAGTTCCCTGATTACTTACCAACTCACAACGTCTGGTTATCTTCAGCCCTCTGATGTCTCACTGCATGCAGCACATGGAGCAGGTCTGCCCTACACTTTTCTTTTCTGAAGGGTAAACAGTCCCTAAATTTATAAATAAATAGTTTCCCAAACTTCATGGTTGTTTTTTTTCTTGAAGGGGGTCACATCTTTCAAAGACCTTGTAGGCTCTTTGAAGAAAATTGTGAATCACAATCACATGCACAATGGCTACATTTCAGTTTTATGTTTCTTCACTGTTTCATTTTTAATTTTGACAGCATTACTGCCATGCCAGGAAAGCATGCCTTTGTCGTTTTCAGCCTGCATGACTGTGAGTGTGGGTGAGTGCGCATAGTTGGAGTGACAACCCGCATGCTTACAAGATAGGCTTGTTGGCTAATCATCCTGACTGGGGAGAGAGAGAGGGAGAGCAAGAGAACAGCAGCTGAGGTAACTGTGCAGGAATGCAGAGTACCCAGCACTGATGCCATGCTGAGTTTCAGTTCCCCATGTACACTCAAAAAACTAAAACTGCCTATTAAAATCACCACTAAGGTAGAAAAGGTAGACCATAAGTCTTGGAATAGCAGTATTCCCTTTCCTACAAAAAGATGTGTTCAGGTTCAGCTGTAGAATCCGAAACCCACTTCCCTACTTCCTCTTTTACACACCGTAGAAAAATCAGTAGGTGTCTTTGGAGGTGGGTTTTCTTGGGTTGCTGTGTTTTTTGAAGGCAGCTGCACACAACGCCTCCATAAAGGATTCTCATATTTCAACATGAAGACCTAGGTGCTACCCCTAATTAAAAGTACATACCAAAATTAAACACAAGAACATTTTCCAGAAGCTAAGCAATGCTGAAGACATTTAAACCACAAGGGAGATATTTTCATCCCACCCGACAAAGAGGGATGCATCTTGGCTACACCATGCCCATATCTTCCATAAGGGTATCCAGCATAGGTACTGTGTGTTTCAGATCCTTCAGCAACAGGAGCTACAGTGGCATGATGCTTATAAAGTCTCAAGGTCACAGTTCTCATTATCATGCAAATACCAGGGTAAGTCAAGGGTGGGATAAATCCCAAAGGGCTCTAAAGCATTCATGCAACCCCCCATGGGAGACAGTCACAAAGTGACAAATTTAGTTCTCATCTTATCATATTGAATTGGACAGAGCTACCACCACAGCAGTTTGGTCTAATGTTTATACTTGCCTATTAAAGATAAGCACAACATCACTCCTTTTCCAGCAGCAGCAGAATCTCAGTGAATTACGTAAGGGTGGCAGTTTGCAAAACTGCTTTCTGTGGCTTCTCTTTCTCTCCAACTTTCTACTCTGCAACAAAATCCTACTATATAAATACATTCACAAACAGAGGCCTCATGGTTCCTTAAGCTTCTAAAAAGTTTAATATTTCTCCAATGTTATTGCAAGTTCCTGATGCATGGGTTTTCTGGTTCTCTTGGGGGGATGCAAAATTCAGTGGTTTCAAATGTCCACACCCGTTCTGCTTATGCCTGAGAAATGATGGTCAAGTAATGAAATGTTCCTAGAGAAAGGGCAAGAGTTTTTCTGTTTGAGGGAATTTGTGACAACAACAGACTGATACTCCTCACGAAAGGGCCAGCTTTGAGTTAACTCTTGTGCAGTTTCATTCACATCTCTCTTTAAGCCACAGAGTAATGAATAATATGACTAGTACATATAAAGTTGTAGGGCCCAAACCAACATTTCTTCTGTTGTATGATTTGGGTGGGAGGAAAAAACCCTTCCACTTTACTCAGCTTTATTTGACAGAATTTTTTCAGCTGTTCCTAAGCTTGGGATTCCTGACTGCTCAGCGTTCCGTGCTTACTTACAACACCAAGGGTCTATGAAATAATACTGTCTTAGCCAAACATCTAAAGATGAAAGGTTTTCTTGAAAACTAATAGAGATAGCATATTGCTGCAGGTAAAGCCTGATTTTGGTTTCCTTCATCTTTGCTCAAGTCCAGAGGCTGAGTTTAGAATTCAGGAAACAAGTTGCAGTCTTTGCCTTTAAAGTCTCCTCTGACCTCTGTCCCACCAGAGAACCTAATGCCTGTCTGGATAGAGCCCTGCATCTTGAGATGGGTCAGTAGGCAAAGGAGGCTGAGAGCAACTTGATCACCTCCCCAAAATGAATTTTAGGTAGTGTAAAGCCTGCATCCCTAGGGTCTCTTCAGCTTGTATAAGGTAGTACAACCCTGTAGCTGGTGAAATTAAATGACACTGGAAAAGACCTGGACTAGAACCTGAATATCAAGAATTGACATTTGTATTTTTGTTAAAATTTTTAGTTGCAAGATATTTATACCTCTTCTTTGAACACATCCACATCCTCATCTTGGATGCATCCATGCATCCAACTTTTCACAGAGAGAAGGCCCTGCCCAATTAGACCAAAACCAACCTTTTCCTGACACACACATAGAACTTCACTTGCCATGTCTCTACAAGATTTCTGGTTCTAGTTTTTTTTCAATCATTTCTCCAAATACAGTTTAATTCTCTCTCTTCCTGTAGTTTAAGTGTGCTTGCATTAATCAGATACCACTTAACCTTATTACTCAACTTTGACATTAATGAGGTGGTTACGGTTGCTCTTTTTCTTTCATGGCAATAGCAGGCATTAAATTATTATCAAAATACTGCTATCAAAAGCATACATTGAACAGCAATAATTTTTTCCTTAGTAGGCAGTATAGCCCTGCTTGAGTTTGAAAGTATAACTTAATCATAATAAAAGGTCTTTCTTCCAGACTAAATTAATAGTGAAGGCTGCAATCCTCTTTTGGAACAGTCATACTCATTGACATGATTATGGGACTCTTTCAATGACACCTCTGCCTTTAAAAGCAAACAGAATATGCATCTTCCCCTTTTATCTTTATACACTCCACCAGGGAACTCTATTTTTCTGCATTTCTGGAACATTTTTACTATGATTTCCACCACACAGTTGCTATGTACCTATCTCCTGTACCTGAATTTTAAGCATTCACCCTCTAAATGAATTACGTTGAAAACATACATTGTTACTGCTGTGCTACACACAGAAGTTCCCAGGACCACAAGTTTCTTAGGAGCTTCACATTTGGGAAGTATCCCTATGGGCTTGCCCTCTTCTGATACCCTTCTCTAGACATCTGCTCCTTGTCAGCAAAAGAAAAAATATTAGGCAGGATAGACCTTTGTTTTGAACCCGTGTGGCTATGTATTTTGGTGAACTTTGTCCAAAAATCAAGCTATATTGCTCATTGAATGTAAAATGAATGTAAATGTTGGGAAAGGTATTTATGAATGATCAGGTATTGCTACAACATTATCTGTAAGAAAGAAAACACTGGTAACATCTAAATGAAACCAGGAAAGTCAATAGTGACAAAGATATATCACCTAATCCATCCTGCCAATGTTCAGTGTACCCTATGATTTTTTTTAGCAATTTTTCTGGTTTACTTTTAAAACTTGTTATAATGCAGCATAGCATTGGTACATCTCATCTAATTGGTATCTTACAAAAAGAATAAATACAAAGCAGTGTTAAAATAAAAATATACCCCAAACAACTGTAAGCCACTGGAAGGACAATTTATCTTTCAGGAATAGGTCACATCTCAAAACTACCATCATCATTTTTCTCTTTTGTTTTAATGTTTTTTAAAATAACGCTTTAGGCACCAATAACTGCATCAAGGAGGGGCATTAGAAAATAAAAAAACATATTCTTAAATATTGCCTGTGCTTTCTACCAGTGTAAAGTCAATCTCTGCTACTTGGAAGCAGAAAGTCAGTAAGGAGTGCAAAAAAGGAGAAGGGCTGGTATTAAGGCACTTCTAGGAGGGATGATTATTACAGGCAATTAGGCTACATAATTGCCCCAGGAGAGGAAATCATCTGCTGCTAAGAAACAAAGAAACCTTAGTTTCTAGTAAGAGTCCCTACCATCTGATATGCTGCTGCTGTGAAAGGCTTTATGCAAGTATGTTTGGTAACCTCAGTTGTGAGTTATATTCAGTTTTCATTTCAGTAAACCATATGCCTGTGGCAGATTAGAATGTTACTGCAGAAGCTGAACCAGGTGCCTGCTTTCGTCTGCACTTATCATTAATGGAAATTTTATCACCAGCTTGTGGAAAGAACTGCTGCATCTGAAGTTTCCCACTGGTCTTCTGATATTCTTCATAGCTTCAGGGAGTAATGGGGAACTTGTCCATGTTACACTTTTAGCAGACAAGCAGTTGGCTCACTGTAGATATATCATCTGGGCAATGGGGAGCTCTGTGAGGCTGGGGCAGAGAGGAAGCCCATTCCCTCCCCATGGGGCAGTAGAGTGGGAGGACTGGGTGCTTTGGCCACGTCGGGATCCCTGGGGCCGAAACAACCCTGAGGCCACTACATCTTCAGCTTCTCAGAGAGTGACAGCAGTGACGCATTTCCTACCCTGTCCTGCTTTACCTTCAGGCCCTGCCAAAGAGACACTGCAGAAACCTCAAGAGGACAACCAAATCTTACAGGCAGCCCCTACAATGCCTGGAGCAACCTGCTCCTGGACAGGGAAGCTGAACGGATGTGTCTGAAGCTGTGGGCTCTGCAGAGGCAGCAATACAGGATGTGGGCCTAAGGGGGAGAAATGCAGGTTTGGGAGGTAGAGAACCAGTTCTTGCAAAATGTCCTCAACCAGCCAAGGCTTGCGCAGTAACGTCAGCAATTCTGTGAGCAGAGCATGCTCCAGCATCTCCGCAGGGTCCTCCTGGATCTGGTCTGCATGGGTTTATTATCATAATTACGCTGCAATTTGCTTCAATGACACACTACAGTAAGTTATTAGTAATTCAGGTGAAGGTACAGAAAGGCCAGTCAAATATTTACCTTGTAAACAAAGCATCATGTTATTCTTCAGATCCATGTGGATGCTCTCATGTAAGTTGTGTGATGCAGCAGGGCTGTTATAACATCCACAAGCTCTGTGCCGTTTTCTCCTGGATGCATACCTGAAAGGCTGATTGTGCAAATTGCCAGATTCTGTTTCTGGAGCTGAATCATTCAGAAGTCCTTTCTCCAAAGATGATTGTCTGGAGTATGTAATAAGTTATGAGCACATGCAGCAGGCTTGGCACCAGACAGGACACTGAGCTGTTCTCATCTATGTGGACAACAGCTTTTATAGATCTTGTAGGACTTGGTTATTTTCAAGAGTTCTGGTCCAGCTGGTTCAAATATTCATTGTGGAGCCTCATATAAAGTATTCTGTCCTGCAATCATAGGCATAGGATGTGTCCTTCTGCCACAAACTCCAGACACCATTTCCATACCTGATGCCTCCCACTCAGCCATCTATCTACAGTTGTTCTTCCCTAAAAGGGAGTTTTACTGCTTCTGCATTCAGGCTAGGCAGAACGCCACTAAGCTCCTCTGGCAAGGCAGATACAGAGCAACATGTATTTCTTAGTCGTTAGATGTGGAATAATTAGGACACCAAAACTTTATTGTACCATTGTTTTGAAAAGCTCCATGCTGTGTTACTTTTACCTGCTTGGTAAGCTGCTCTTGCACAACTCCTTCCTTTCTTGCTCGAATAAATTCAGTGCTACCTCATTAACTCCTGCCTGTCAGATGCCAAACCATGAGCGCTTGACACCAAGAGAACTGAAAACTGTTAAAAACACAAGACAAATAGTTATTTAAAAATGCAGTCCAGAAGTATGTGTAGGGGAGGTGCAAGAGCTGGGAAACCCTTTGCATAGTTTTCTGAGGGCTGCTATTGTTTTTCCACTAAGTGACCTGCCCCATGGGAACTGTGCAACACAGGCAGACCTTCATAGCACAGTACAGAGTTTGTTGGTTTGTTTTTTCTATTGAAACAGGCAGGCTTGCTGAGAGAGGCAAACCAGGGAATTCCATTCTGCAACAATGTTCTAGTGGTAAATTTTCTTCTGACAAAAGATGGAGCAGAGCACACAGAGACAAAATACAAACCTATCCATATAGTGTCAGATTTGAATCATTCTGCATCTTCTTCCCACGTGTGTATGAACCAATGCTTATGGGTGAGAAGCTGTTTGCATACACCCTACAAGGATATGTGTACTATGTTTAGTTAAATGCAATGTTTCTCTTCTGGAAATATGTCTGAATTATTTTACAAGTACAACTGCCATGATTCAGTGCTAGTGTTATCTTTTTTTTTTTTTTTTTAGCCACCCAGCTCTTTCAGTGCTTCTCAGGGCTTAGCTCTAAATCAGGCATTATTTTACATTGTATACATATCTTGAAGAGAAGAAAAAATACCAGAAAATTGAATATATACCTTAGCATGGAGATAAAAACACAACATATTTCCCAATTAAACCATATTTTCACGTGTTACAGGCCATGGAGAATGGCTATATGCCTGAAAGTTGACTTAGACATTATAAAAGCAAACAAGCAGCACTTTTAAAGAGTTTTTTAAATCAAGAAACCAGATTTGGAAATGGAAAACCTCTCTTTCCAGAGAGCCATGCAATCTACCTTTGCTGTAAATTAGACTTGATAGCCAGATGGTCGGAGAGACCTGGAACAATTTCTGTCATCACATTTAATAGGAAGAAAGCATGCTTCTATTAACCGTGGCCCCATAACACAATCAAAAGCACCTGTTTTTACACTTGTACAATACAGTCTGACTTCATGAGGCAGTAACCTATGCAAGGCCGAGCCTGGTATCAATGGCAGTGAGTGATTCCAATCCCAGCCAAGACAGGTTGTGCACAGCCCTTCTATCATTCCTCTGCAGGAGGTGGAGCTTCCAGATAAGATGGTCATTTAGTACAAACCATGCAGTGCTATTATTGCTTTCTTCATCATCAATTTGCTTGAAGAACTGCAGAACATTTGTCTTTACAGCACTACAGAAACAGAGCAGAATGTGAGACAGAGAATCTCTGCATCAGTGAAAAATGCAACTGGTACTTCGGAAAATGGGAAGTGCTTTACCATCCTTCCATTTTTAACCACATACAGCTTCATTCCTCACATACCACAAACATGCCTTCAACAGCACAGAAGTACCTACTGACATTATGCATTTTTTTGTTGCATTACCTCCTGTATCCAGAAAAATAGCTTCGAGTAAGCAGGTTGCTTTAAACATAGGCAGACATAAAGCTCAGAAATGTTATACAAAACCAAAGACAAGACCAGTTGTGGCACTGGTGTAGGATCCCATAATCTCTCACTTGGTAGCTGCAATCTCCTACCTTGCAATAATATGCATCACCTTGCACTTACTACATTTTAAAAATTGTTTGTGACATTGCTACAACTTAATTCAGGGATTGAGATCCTAATGTAAGGTTTTCTCTTGGAGTATGGTCCTATTCATCCTTATGTCATCTGGAAATCATCTGCAACTATTTTGTACCTTTGCACCTGTGTAGAAAGTCCAGCTGCATAATGAGTGGCAGTTGGAGTGGGTAGGTTCCACACGGGGGACAGCCCCTGCTTTGGCCAGTGCAGGATTTGTGCAGTGCCTGTCTGTCCTATGGGGTGGCACAGCAGCAGGGCGGGAGCACCACGCATGGCTCATGGAGCCACCTGCTCCTCAGGCACAAAGGCATCAAGCCAGGCAAAGCTGTCCTGATGCTGCCAGTTGGGCAGTGCTGGCCTATTACAAAAACTACCTTTGGCAACCACTTCTAGAAATAGTCCCATTCATCGTTCTTGCCTCAGAAACAATTAAATTCAGCAAGCTGCTGCCAAAGCAGATTTTTAACCCTGTTAATTCAAGAGCATGCAATTGTTTAAAACAAATTGGTATGTGTATTACACTAAAATCACTTCTTTTGTGAAAAGTAGGCCAACGTACTTCTCCTCTTTGACTGCCAAGACTTGCCTATTTACTCTTAATCAGCAAATAATTGTACTGTATGTACCTCAAGTGTGGTCCCGTGAACTGAATGCATAATGGCAGCTGGAAAGCATTAGATGGTCCCTTAGAGTATGTCTTCTGGCTTGGCCTCTTCCAAGAGAAATCCTGTTTGCATGGTCCAACTCTGTCCTGCTGTGTGAACCAAAGCAGGCTAGCAGGAGAAGATCCACAGATTCATTCCTGCCACTTGTCTGATCCAAGCTAAAACATTTAATGCAGCTGTGCCCTTACAGTACACATTCTTAAGCAGAGGAGCAAAGCCGCAGTCTGGTAAGCAAGTTTGTGGCAAGCTGATTGACTGGAGAGTTTTGGCTCTGGGCTCACAGTTGAGCATAGGTATCTAAATGCACTTAGTTCATGTCTTGTTTCTGAAATACAAATTTGAAACTTTAAGCCTTAGATATTTATGCATTTAAATAGAAGTTACTAAGCACTATTGCTTTGTGCTGGCTTCAATAGGATGTGAAAGCTAGGTTGCTACAGCTTAGATACTCCCAAAAAGGGAAGAGGAAGCGAAACTCAAATTCCCCACTCTGAAGATTCTTTAATTCAAGGTCTAGTGGGACAGAAATTCCTTGTGATAATAAAGTTCATATATTACATACTCTTTGTTAAATTTTGTCACTATTCTGCAATGGATTATAATACATGGGACTTCCTATCAGGGTTTAATAGCTTTTGTCAAAATAATAACTTAAAAAAGGTAGCCTTTTTCTTGCTAGTTATAGCACAGAGGCAATATAAAAACAGAAACTAAACTTCCTATTATTTTCTATAGCTATCTCTCCAATCCAGGGGAAAAAAAAGCAAGCAACCAACCAACCAATCAACCAACCAACCAACCAAACAAACAAAAACAAAACCAAAACCCCAAGAAAAATAGTTGAATAAACTAATTTTTAATTAGCAGTGTGTGTTGATACTTACAGTGCAAAGTCATGATTTCAAAGTAAAGTCAGCTCTACAGAGAGGATTATACACACAGAAGAAAATAACTTTGTATTATTTTCAGGCATAAAAAGAAAATAAGCATGGCAAAATAATCATATGCCAGTGCAGTGGAAGACTGGAGGAGATATTATAACCACTATAACTGTGATGTATGGGATCTGATCCTACTTTTAAAGATACCAAGACATTCAAATCAGTATTTCACATACATTCCAATGGTCAGAATGTTGTGTATAATGCTGTCTTATTGCAGAATGATGCAGAATAATACAAGTATTCACTCATTCAGTATGAAATAATTGTACAAGAACTATTAACACAGCTTTTCAATATCCTATTGTTGCATGTTCAGACTTTACTAAGTGAGTAAATCATAGCTGCCATGATGAAATGGATAAGGAATATGCAGGAATGAAAAGCAGTTTTCATAAAAACCTGTAGAAAGAAAAGCTCTGCTGGGGTGCATGTACTGTCTGTACAGCTCCATCCCTCTGCCAGCCTTGGATTCTGCCACTGCTGCTTTTGCAGTGAATGAAGTCTCGTGGATGCATAGTCATGAGCCCAGCTGTCCACAATGTGTGCCCCTACAAGGAATACAATGGTCACACATCCTTCTCCACACATCTCTCTTGCACACACATGTGATGGCATTTGCTTCCACTTGTAAGATATTGTCCGCATACTTGCTATGTTCTAACACGGGCACACACTCCTCTTTGCTCCTGATGTCAGGGGAATCTGAGAGCTGGCATAAATAGATTTGTTGACATGAGCCTGGTCTCCCTTATGTGTCAGACAGAAGTGCTGTGGCATGTTTCCGACACTAGCAATTTTGCAAAGATCTTCTCCTTACAGAACATACATTGATTTAAACAGCCTATACCTATAAGTAAAAACTCCACCAGTCTGCAGAAATCTTAAGCTCCTTCCCTGAGCATCCAGAGCTATAAACACTGTTTATATCATCTAGCACATGCACAGATTTTACGCAAACTTTATTTTGTGCAGTAGTTTGCCTTCCTCTCCATAGTATTCCCTTTATTATCTTCCTTTTTGTATTTTCTACTCCACAGGAAAAGAGGAAGCATTGTTTACAACAACTGTGTGCCATTATTCATACATATACCTTGATAAGGTGATAACGCAGTTAATATAGCACAAAATAAAACTGTCAGGTATCTGAAGAGATGACTATCTATAACCACAAAGAGAGAAAGGTAAAGTCATGCACAGAAGTGTAACAGGAAGAAAACACCATTAAGAGAAGGAAACCACACACGAAGGGAAATTCCTGTCAGTTGTTACCATTACGTGGTAAAATAGATACACAGAAAAAAATGCAAAATTATTGCTCAAAAAAATTGAAATTAAACTTTATGCATCACTTCAATAAAAAATGTACCTAAAAATGTAGTCAGCACAACACCAAAGCTGATGATGACAATATTGAAATACACAGTTTTTATCACCTAGTAGCACACAAGTGAAGAGTTTGATGGAAAGCAAATCCAGAAGCACCACCACTCTGTAACTCCACTCCATGTCCTGCACCTTCTGCACCTTGTACCATGTGCCTCAGCTGGACATGTCCTGAAGAACCACCTTTATTATTAACATCTATTAACTGATGTCTCCTCCCCAGAGCCCCCTGACGTGGCATAACACAAGCCAGCCCGTGCAGACGATGCAACACAGCTGGGAGGGGCACACCTTGGCAGAGCTCCCAGTGGCTCTGGAAACCCATAGTGCCCCTCTCCTGGGTACTTCTGTTTTCTGGGAAGGCAAAGTCCTCGGGGGCATATTGCTCACAGACACAAGACACTACTGTCTCAACCTCCAGATCTCCCAGGTACTTGACAAAACATCCTGGACATCTGGTGAGCCAACCATCTCCCGACCAGCTGTCCCTACTACAGTCAATAATATCCAAATCTACTCGCTATCTTTAACAAATGTATAGTTGTTCTTGGCGCAGTTTTATATCTGAGCATCTAAAGATGTAGATACCAGCTGCTGAATTTTTGCTACATTAAGTAGCGTTGATCATTACAGATACTTGCAGCAGCACATAACTTACACGTCAGAGCTGCCTTTGGTTGCAGTGCTGTATTAATAACATTTGCAGGCTAACTCAGTTTTGTATAATTTGCATTACAGTGTATTTGCAGTGATCAAGAAGGGATTTCAGGAGAATTCTATGAGTCACTAAAATAAGAAATTGTGTACCTCTCATGGGGCACAGCTTGTAGTTTCACACGGCTGAAGGAGAAGGCCATCTTACCATCTTTTATGAGACTAGAGGAAACATCCTTACAAGGGTATTTTGGTGTCACCCCACTAATTTAATTGTTCACTGTAGAGTATACTCTTTTCATAAAAGCTGGAAAGTTAAACTTCCCACCAGGTACCACTATCTATGCCTACTGCCTCAGTCAACAGACCAGTTACACTTACTCTCTGCTATACTTTAATGATTTATGTAATTGTATACATGCATGAGAACTTCCTTTAGTCTTCTCAGGCTTGTTTAAGCCATTCAAGGCTGTAAAGTACTGCTTATACTTCACACGAAAGTTGATTTCAGAACAGTCCACTTTAATCTGTTCTTGGCTCTGAGTACTGATTAGGCCCCAAGCAAAGAGCAGAAATATGTTTCTTGGCTGTAAAATGAAGAAACCTGCATTTGCTAAGAGAACAATATAAAAATGTCTAATAAAGCATCCACACTTGATATGTTCTGTGCATCAAGGCAACTGCCTTAAAGGCAGTTTCTGTTATCACAGCTGCCAGAGTTGTTTATTCTCTTGCTTCTCCATGTGACTTTGAGAAAAGTCCTAGACAGACACTAGTTGCTGAGTGCAGGTTAAGTAGAAAAACAGGCTGTGCAGAAACTCCTGTATCTTAAGTGCAAAAATGAATACTTACAGAGTCTAGGGGCCCCACAGTGTATACTTCAGTCTAAACTCTGGTTATGCTGCCAGCCTACAACCTCTCATGACATAGTAACAAAGGCCAAACACTGCTAGATACCTCCTGTACAAGGAAGCATATTCCAGGAATGTTGGAGCTGAATTTGTACTTCCCTTTTCAGGAACAATGAAACTGAGAGCAACCAGCTTCCTTGCTGAAGTGGAAATGACCACTTTTCAGCAAGTGCTACTGTCAATCACTGCGAGCCAGCCCAGAAGAAATGCAATTGTGATAACTGAGTGGTTTTAGTGCCTATAAAAGAAGTGAGTAGTTTAGCTTTCTTGCTCTGTGGAGAGGGGATTATTACTGTGCCATTTTAATGTCAAGTCCTGAAGCATACGCATAGTTTGTGCACAAAAAATGGGGTGATGTTTCCCCTTTTAACATAGGGCCAAATCAACCCACTGATATTAACTTTTCATGACAGGATCTCTAAAAAAGGCCACACCATCCTTAAATTGTTTTGGACTTAATCTGGCGTTGTCATGCAATTAGGTTTCACAAAATTGGCTTCTGGACTGACAGCTTCTATTGTTACAGCATATGGCAATCAGAGAGCAGCTTGTGGCAGATGTGATGTTTATTCATCATTTGCTAGTTTTAGATTTAATGATGTCATTCTAATCAAAGCAAATGTTAGATGTGTTTGACATCTAAGGAGTTCTGCAGCCCCCCCATCATGTTTAAGCCACTTCTGTCAAGTGGAAACACGTCAGCTCTGAATGCATCTAAGTCATATTTAAGAATCAATGATGCAATTTACTGGAGGTCTGTATTCCAAAAATCCATGTTTCTAACATGCATTGTGTTCCTCCACCAGACTACAAAGACCTCCTATTACAATAAGTGAGCTCATTAGGCATGCGACTCCTTAGTCTTGCAAGCTGTTGCGATAAGCAGCTGTTGCAAGAGGGTAAAAGGTTGAATTATCAACTTGGACAGCACAGCACTTCATTCAGCCAGCCCAGGAAAGTATTTGAGCAATAACTCCATTACTGTGGAGTAGATCTTTGACTACAGCACACAAGCAAAACATCACTGGTATTTTAGTAACATGCTTCCCCACACCCAGCAAGCAAGACACTCCCAGAAATTAATTGTCAAAAATTTATTATGAAAGCTTCAATAGCAGCAAATATTTCAATAAAAGTTATTGCAGTATTAAAACAGATCTGCAGAGTGACCCAAGAGGCCTGTTAAGTCTGTCTGCTTTGGAATATCTGCATTTGTCTTAGTAACCAATCCCCAATACTCCATAAATATTGATACTTTTGCCTGTGTTTTGCAGACAGCACCAACAGTTTCTAGTTACAGTACTCTATCCAGTCCTTCTGGAAAGTTTTGGCCCACTTCCCTCAACTTTCTCTCTCCCTTCTGAAACAGCTCCACATAGCCAAACTTGCAATACTTCTTTCAGTTCCATGGTATGTCAGCCTCTCCACGGTTGCAGCCTACTGAGGCTCACTGGTGAGATGAGCTGTTTTCCTCTTTCTCCTCTGTAAGAGCCCACTGCATGCCAGTCTGAGTGACTTTAATCCAGTCTCTTGACCAGGCTAATCCATGGAATCAGCAGCTTGTTGCACATTTTGGTGAACGCACAGCACGTTGAGAATGCAACAAAGGTTTCAGCCTCCTCAGGGTACCAGGTGACCATCACTCAGGCAGGGTGATAGTTGGCACCCAGTCATTGACATTTCGGCTCTCTTCACAAAACAAGTTCAGCTTCTCCAGAGCTGGGTCCTTCCAGCCTTCCTCATTTGGGTTCTGCAAGAAAGAAAAAAGTTGCGCACCATGAGTGCTGCCCGCCAGCTGAGGTCATCATAATATTTACAGAAGCATTAGCTTAGGACTGGAGGCACTTCCAGACAGTTTCTGTCCTGACACAGACAAGACAGGAAGCAAGAGATGCTGCCCTTGTCGACAGCAGAGGAAATTCAGTTACGAGAAGTTCTGCCTCCTCCTACTACTACTGCTCAGCTGACTAGCCGTGTGCCAAGCACTCTATCTGTGCCCAGCAGAGAACCCGACCACCCGCGGCGGGAGACGGGGCCGCCCCCGGGAGGCTCTGGCAGCGCGGGGCAGAGCCCGCAGCGCCGGGGGGAATAGCGTTCGCCGCCCGCGGGACACCCACCGTGATGAGGATGCAGTGGAGATCCCGCGGCTCCCCGGAGTCCTCGCTGGGCCCCACGATGGCCGCCAGCTTGGCCACGTCGTTCACCCGCACGATGTCGATGTCGTTCTCGCAGCAGAAGGCTTGGATCAGCGTGAAGTGGATCTGCAGGGCGATGTCCCCCTCGTCCTCCTGGTCCGCGGCCAGCACGCAGAACGCGACGTTGTCGGGGTCGCTGCAAGAGGGGAGCAGTCTGATGAGTCCCGCGGTCGGCGCCGGCCGCCCCGCAGCCCCGCCGGGCTGACTTACACACTTCCCCTGCCCCCGCCGCATTACTTACACATTCATCAGCTTGGCCGACTCGTAGACGCCGGCGGTGAGGCAGCCTCGGCGCTGCGCCGATACCAGCAGTTCGTGGAGGGCCGTGCCGGCGCTCTGCATCCTGCGGGGCCGAGAGAGGACACAGGGTGAGCGCGGTGCCGCCGCCACCACCATCACCACCCCGACACAGCCTGCTACCCGCTTTCCTCGGCTCCCCAGTGCCCACCCGCACATACCAGTCGTTGCCCGCAGGCATGGGCTGCTGTCCGTGGATCTCCTCCAGAGTCATAGCAGTTACTCCGCACAGCAGGTCGGCGGCGGCTCTCTCAGCCTCGCCTCTGCGTACCCCGTCAGTGCTCTGAAGCGGCAGCCCGCAGGCGTGAGCTACTTATAGCCCTCGCGGGCGCCTCCCGGCCTCCCATTGGCCGGCGAGAGAGAAAGGGACGGCTTTATTATGCTAATCGGCGCGCGCCGGAGAGGAAACTCGGGGCGGGGGGGGGGGG
>WAAE01021061.1:31616-60482 GCA_013400495.1 Nicator chloris
CGGTGCCGGCCCGAGTCAGCGGTGCGGGCCCGAGCCAGCGGTGCCAGCGGCTCCGGCCCGAGTCAGCGGTGCCGGCCCGAGCCAGCCGTGCCAGCGGTGCCGGCCCGAGCCAACTGTGCCAGCGGTGCACCTGCATGCGCGGCCTCTGCCTGCACACTGCTGGCCGGTAGGCACTGGCAAGTACTAGGGCGATTNTATCTTTTATTAATATGGTTTCTACAAATGAATATGAACGCAGGGAAGGGAGAGACCCTGTAACCACCAGGGCTGAGGGCAGATCTGTAGAAAAGGTTCTGGGGCTGTACTGGGCAGTCACCTGGTGATGTTCAGCAGTAGCCCCGGCTGCAGAAAGCGCCGCTGTGCCCTGGTGTGGATGAACAGGATCATGGCCAGCCAGCCGAGGGAGGTGATGATCCCCCTCTGCTCGGCACTCACGGGACAGCAGCAATGTGGTTTGTCCGGTTTGGGCACCCCCAGCAGGGGAAGCACATCGATAAAGTGGAGCAAGTGCAGATGAGGGCACCGAAGTGTCCGAAGCTGCGGCGCTGTCCTGCTCTGCAGGCTGAGGGACCAGGGCCAGTTCAGCTTGGGGAAGGCAAAGTTTCGGCGGCAAACTGCAGTCCCCAAAACCTGTGGAGCGATCATCGAGATGGTAACACCAGGGTCTTCACAGCAAGGAGGGAGGCAGGAGACAATGAGCCTAAAGTGAATTAAGAGGCTCAGATGGGATGTAAGAAAAACCCTTTCTCCCTGAGAACAGTCAGGCAGCGGGGCAGGCTTCCTGTCCAGGGAGGCTGTCTAGATTTCATCCTTACAGGATTTTAAGCCCCGATGCCGACCTGTTCTGAGGTCATTGGTAATCCTTCTGCAGGCTCTACTCACCTATGATCCTGGGGACGGGGAGGTGGTGCGAGGGAACAGATTTCTTTTTTTTTTTTTTTTTCAGTCGGGCTTTATTAAAAGTAACTGTAATTTGGACAGTGTATCCTTCATAAGTAATTCAGAGTGAAACCAGTGTGATTGCTGAACTCAGATTGGAACCTGTTTGTCAGCAAAACAAGCAATAATAAAACACATTTTCCCGCTGCGAATGAGCATAGTCTAAATATTAAAAGCAAATCACTTTTCGCATCCTTTCATTGTCTGACACGCTTAGGCTTAAGCTCGCAGTTAGCACTTTTCTCCACCGAGGTACCGCTTCAGGGCAGCCCCAAGGAGTTCCACAGAGGTTGTGGAGAGCCACCTTGTGGTAACCTGTGCTACTGCGACCTGTCCGTACCCACCCCAGCGGATTGCACAGACAGGCCTCTCTAAGTTGTCACCCTTGCTGTTCCTTAGCCTGCAGCCTCATCGTCCCTAATCGAATGTGTTGAAACCCAGGGATGTCCTTTCCAGTACTTCACTGGGAGTCCTGTATGAGGCATGTCTTATCTCTGACTGTATATGCTATACTCTACTCAGTACTTTCAGTGCCTTTGAGCACCACAGTTTCCAAAACGCCTCTTAAACAGAGCCACTTCAATGAGCTGTTGTGTTTCTACTTCCAGTTATTTCTAGTTAGTGCCCTGGTGACACTACAGGTGACAGCATTCGACCTGGCAATAATCACTTAGTGGGTTTCCATTTTAAGCCAGTGACAACATAGGCATGATGCCTGCCAGCTACATTCAGCCTCTCTAAGAACATTTCTCTGATGTCTACAGAGCTGCCAGTACTGGGGAGAAAACTCTTTGTTGTAAACACCAATTCTCAAGCCTAACAATCTTTTTTACCCTACTAACATGCAAAGGCGTTCTTGACTTGGAAAACAGAGCAGTGATCTGTCAGTCTGAATTAGCTTGAGAAGGGCATAAATTTTTAGTTGGCTTTCTTTAAACAAGATATGAGAAGTTTCCAGAAAATTATCTCCTGGCCTGTATTCAGGCAACTGCAATTGTTTCCACCTGCTGGAATTAGTATAGTGTACATAGCATATGCCATTCATTCTGAAAAGATAAAAACCCTTCATACATCTGGCTCTTATTTTTTTAACTTTTCTTTTCTCTAAGTATAAAAATGGGGATGAATGCTGAAGAATAGTAGACACATTAATGTAATGGTAAGACACATTAAATGATTTGTCTCTTAGAAGTATTCAAGGGCCTATTTCTGATGAAACAGGTGGGAAATCCAGAACTGACTCACAGCTTTGAAAGATGCTGATATCAGCTATGACTTTGATGACTTTCTCATTACAGTAAAATGGAGAACAATGCATATGTAACAGTAAAATAGATCTAATTGTCTAGATAATAAAGTGATATATGGAACCATATTAATGCATTAATCCTTCGACATGCAAGCTTCCAGTTTCAGCTTAGTGATGCGGCACTCTGGAGGTAGGGCTTCCTGACATTACACTTTTCAGTTTGCTCCATCATCCCCTGGTCTCCTGGCACAGATGGTGCTGAAAGCCATGAAGCATTCATTATTAGATACTTGATCCAGCTTATTTCAAACCACAGTATCAACACCAGGTCTCTGACGCAGAAGAGGAGGTGTTGAAAGGAGAGTTTTGCAAGCCTAAGGTCCCATCTCTGGTTTGAAGGCATCAGCTCTGCAGATGTGATACTTTTGACGCCTAATAAGCAAATTGAACTTTAGCAAAGGTCAATCTCCACTGCTTGCTTTCTTGGTCTTTTCTTCCCATGTTTTTAATACAATTAACTGGTGGGCACAGACCTTTGGCGGATCAACTCTTGAGTGCTCGAAATCATCCTGTAGGTCAAGGGGGAGATGGGGGACGGCAGTGAATACCACATGGCAACAGCACTCAGACGTGAGTGAGTGGATTCTGCCATCGCTGCTGACAGCCCTGGTGTAAAGTTAGTGCCACTTGCCCGTGCTCCGCACAGCGCGGCAAGGCTGGCTGCAGACCCTTCCTTCGAGCACCGGCCCGAGGTGCCGCTGCCGCCCGGCGCTGCGCTCGCAGCAAAGCCTGCGCTGACCTCTCGTGGTCACCTGGCGGATCGCTGCTGCCTCCCGGGGCAGCCGCAGCCCCGGAGCGCGGCACCCGCGGGCTCCGCTCCTGGTCCCGTGTCCGGAACGCTTACAAGGGAGACACAGGAAGAAAAAACAAAAAACAAAACAAAACCAAACAAAAACAAAACAAAAACAAACAAAAAACAAACCAAAACAACAACAACAACAAAAAAAACCACAAAAAACCACTAACAAAAAGCACCCCACCCCCCCGAAAAACAAACAAAAAAAATCCCCCAAAAACCCAAACAAACAAACAAGCAAAAAACCTCAGCCAACCAACCAAAACAAAAAAGACGACCTTGGTGCATCTTACACAAAGAAATCCCTAAAGCATGTTGGTTGAATGATAGACATGCTCAAGGGTAGGAAGGCTCTACAGAGACCTGACACGCTTGATCAGTGGGCCAAGGACAGCTGCATAAGGCTCAGTAAGGCAAAGTGCTGGGTTCTGCACTTTAGTCTCAGCAAACCCATGCAGTGCTAAAGACTGGGGGAGAATTGGCTTAAGAGCTCCACAAAAAGGGACTTGGGGGTGCTTGTTGAGAGCCAGCTCAGTGTGAGCCAGCATGTGCCCAGGTGGCCAAGAGGGCCAATGGCATCTTGGCCTGAACCAAGAATATGATGTGGCCAGCAGGACAAGGGAAGTGATCGTCCTCCTGTACTTGGCGTTGCTGAGGCTGCACCTCAAGTCCAGTTTTGGCTCCCTCACACCTGCAGGACATTGAGGTGCTGGAGCTTGTCCAGTGAAAGTCAACAAGACTCATGGAAGGACTAGAAAACATGTCTTATGAGGAATGGCTGAGGGAGTTGGGTTTGTTTAGTCACAAGAAGAGGAGGCCCAGGGGAGACCTCATTGCTCTCTAACTCTGAAAGGAGGCTGCAGTGAGGTGGGGGTTGGTCACTTCTACTGTGCCTGCAGTGAAAGGACCAGAGGAAATGGCCTTCAGCTGAGACAGGAGGATCAGATTAGATATTAGGAAAAAAAAAATCACTGTTAGAGTGGTCAGGCACTGGAATAAGTTGACCAGGGAGATGGTAGAGTCACCATCCCTGGACATCCTTAGGAGGCATCTGGATCTGGTGCTGGGTAATGTGGTTTAGGGTTACAGTGGTAGTACTGGGTTGGCTGATGTACTGGATGATCATAGAGGCCCCTTCCAACCTTGATGATTGTATGGTTTTAAACCAGCCCCCAAGTATAAAAAGCGAGAGACAGAGTAAGGGGGAAATAATAGTATATTCAATCCCAACAAAGGCAAGAAGCCTGGCAGAATTTAACAGATAAAAGTGGAAAAGGATTACATGCCTGTATTGCTGATAACAAACATAAGTTTTGTCATTTTTCAGAGAAAATAACAGCGTGTCTCTGGCTGAAGTGCAGCAGTCACAGACATTACCTCTTGGCCTAAGTGAGAGGAGACTCAAACCTTCCACATCAGAAAAGGCTTGCAAGCTATGTAAATAGACACCCCAGCCATAGGGCTCCTACACTGTGCTCACCTGCCTAGTGCTCCCCTGGCTTGTGCTGCACATCCAGACTTTCCATCAGAAAGACTCTCCTTACCAAGACAGACCAGCCCTTTCGGCTCAGAGGGGATGCTCCCTCCTCAATGTCTTTCCAAATCCATCAGAACTTCTCCCTCTCCCCCTCTAGTCCTCCATCCAGTTCTCTTCCTTTGCAGACCTATTGTAATCACCCAGCAAGCTTCTTTGTCCAGGTGCAACATCTCACAAAATAAAAACCAAAGCAAAAACCTTTCTACGGAACACAAGTTTTAGGAGCTACAAACCCTCTGGTTAAATTCAAGCTGATTTCATGTTTCCAGCAGATCAACAGGTCACCTACCTAATCCTCATATAATTTCTTTCCACTGAACCTGACACAGATACTGCTGATCCCCACGCCTCGTAAACCAGGAAGCATCCTCTGTACATAAACTTTATCCTGTGGCACTTTTGCCACTGAACTGACGCCAGCCAAGACCAAACATCCACAGTCTGTAGGCAACAGGGATATTTCACTTACTGAGAAAGCAGTGAAGTAAAGGCTTTTCATAGCTTCTTCTTCAAAAAAACCAAAAACCAAACAAGAAAAAACCCCACCCAAATAAAAAAAAGGCAAACAAAACAAAATCAAAATCAAAATCAAACCAAACAACAAAAAAATCCCTGCATACCAAAAGTCTTGGTTAATAAAAAAAGCTGTGGTAATAGGATAAGCAGTCTTCTCAATTAAGTGTTCTACTATTCAGTTAAAAAATTTGAGTATTCTCACAAATATAAGTGAAATGCTATAGAATGAAGAGCACTTAATTGTTTGCATAGGCCTGATTATTACAGAATGTTGTGCAGATGAGCACAGAGCCCTCATTTCTGTCATCTTTTCAGGCTTTGCACTAAAAAGGGCAAAAGCACTTCTTGCACAAATTTTGAGTGTTTGAGTTTTTGTACCTCAAAATACAGTGTTATTTTCCCCAGCAGGATTGCTTTCATTGCAGTACTTAAAGGGAAATATTTAGGAAGTTCAAGCCTTTTTCCTCTTTGTAAGTGATTGTCTTGGGTTGCAATGCAAGATGTAACCAAAAGTATGTATTCTATTACCATCTGTTGAAACAGGTTGGGGAGGAGTTTTTCTCTTCTATGGCCCATTCCTCGTGACTCCGGGGGGGAGGGGGCGAGTGCCTTCTGTTAATGGGCCACAGTGATAAGGTTTCCCCTGAGTCTCCTTTTCTCCAGGCTGAACACCCTCAGCTCCCTCATCTGCTCCTCACAGGACTCGTCCTCCAGACCTTTCACCAGCTCAATTGCCCTTCCCTGTACACACTCCAGCATCTCAATATCATGCTTGCAGTAGCACTGCATATTTGGGTTTCATATTTTAAACAAGACCATATCCACCAGGAGTGACTAATGGAGTTACAGGCAGGAGATGTTTTTCGTTTCATGCTTATCTCCACTGTTACACTCCTGAGAGACCCAATGTGCACTAAGGAAAAAAAAAATTCAAACACTCAGACTATGGTGAGCTGCAATTGTCTGGGACAGCTCTCTCCCCAGCCCTGTGCTAAAATCTGCATAATTCACATCCTCCTGGAGCTGAGAAGGGCAGTCCAAAGCAGTAAAGCAGTTTGTGGGGGACAGTTGATAACACGTCAGGGAACCTTCTGCAACACCCCAACTCAGGAGTCTCTCAGAAACACTGGGAGGCGTGACCATGTGGGGTTTTCTTTTCTTTTCTTTCTGTTTTTCATTAACAACTGCTGAAAGCCAGGTTTTATTGGCAATGCTTTCTTTCTATCAGATCAGAATTTTGTCAGGGCAGATTTTTCAGGATTCTCCCCTGGGATTTCTGTGTGTCTGTAAGTCCAGCAACTGAAACCTTATTGTGCATTCACAGCAGCTCTGACTGGCTGCTGCGTGACTGGTAATCCTAGACACATTCACAGCCCATATGCACTATGGCTGCATAACACCCAGCTCAGTAAATCCTATGTTTTCTGGCCAAATTGGACAGATTGTGCATGCATGTTCAATTGAAGCCTGTCTGCAGTGTCAGATTTACTATTCTTGAGCACACACCTTGTCGAAGAATGCCTGGAAATCTTACTTAATAGGATGGCTTCAGATGGAAGGTTAGAAAATTATGTAAGTGACACAAAGAATTGTATTTGTTAATAATTCAAGCCAGAAGAAAGAGGGGCAAATCAAAAATCCCAGATTCTGTCTCTCCATTCACTTAGCACTGTCTTCCAGATGCTTCCAAGTCACAGTCTTCCAGATGCTGCCAATAATAATCTCAAGTAAGGTTCAGTTACTAATAAAAATGGGAGTTTAGTATAATGTATCTGTTTTGCATCCTCACTTACCTTAGTTCCTTAATTTTTTTTTCTGCCATATCTGCTAATGGCTGCATACGGGCCCCTCTCCTCCAGCAGAATAAAACTGCTGAAGCACAGCCTTGTTTTGCTATCTCTCTAGTCCAACCAGATGACATTAAAGAGAGATTTGAATGATGATGTTGATTTTCCCAGTGAATGGCTCCATACAATGCCAAAGTGAATTTTTTAATAGCTGAACATAACTTGATCAGCAAATTTTTGTTGTGTACTGATACTTTGTAGAGATGCCCAGAAAAGTTAAAAATCAAATGCTTAAGAAGATCACTGAAGAGCTGTCTGTTTGGTAAAAGGAAAAAAAGAGCAAAATCTTCCCCTAGCCCAAGTGCTGTCAGAATTATTCATTTCACTGGGTAATTCTGTAGAATGAATAAATGTAATTCACAAAGAAGGGAGATCATAGAATCATAAAATGGTTTGGTTTGGAAGGGACCTTTGAGACCATCTAGTTCCATCCCCCCTGCCATGGGCAGAGACAGCTTCCATTAGACCAGTGTGCTGAAAACTCCATCCAACCTGGCACTAAATTGGGCAACCTGTTCTGGTGCTTCACCATCCTCACAGAAAATAGTTTCTTCCATATCTCTAACCTAAATTTCCCCTCTTTCAGTCTGAACCCATTACTCTCTGTCCTACCAGTATAGCTCCCAACAGAGGATCCCTTCTCCAGTATTCCCCTTTACATACCAGGAGGTTCTTGTGGGGTCTCCATACAACCTTCTCTTCTCCATGATGAACAGCCCAGCTTCCTCATCCTGTCTTCATAGGGGAGGTTCTCCTGTTCTCTGATCAACTTGGTGGCCCTCCCTTGGACTCTTTCCAACAGTTCCATGTTATTCATGTGCCAAGGACCCCAGAATTGGATCCAGGTGGGGTCTCACCAGAGCAGAGCAGAGGGGCAGAATCCCCTCCCTCCCCTGCTGCCCACACTTCTTTGGATGCAGACCAGGACACGTTTGGCTTTCTGGGCTGGGAGTGCCCATGGCTGGGTCATGTCCAGCCTCTCACCCAGCAGCACCCCCAAGTCCTTCTCACAGGGCTGCCCTCAATCACTTCTCTGCCCAACCTTTAGGGTGATTTTGCTCTGAAGAAAAGGACGCTCATGGGAGATGTTATTGCTCTCTACAACTGCCTGAAAGGAGGTGGTGGCAAGGTGGGGATCAGCTGCTCTATGAGGCAAACATGAGAAGAAATGGCCTCAAGATGCATTAGGGAAAGTTCAGGTTGTCCATCAGGAGAAATTTCTTCACAGAATATTCTGAGTTGGAAGGGACCCTCAAGGATCATCAATTCCAGCTCTTAAGTGAATGGCCCATGCTGGGGATTGAACCCACAATCTTGGTGTTACTAGTACCATGCTTTAACCAGCTGATCTAAACCCAGGGCAGAAAGAGTTGTTAAACATTGAAACTGGCTGCCCAGGGAGATGGTGGAATCACCATGGAGGTATTCAAGAAATTACTAGGTGTAGCACTGTCTTGGTTTGAAAGACAGGTATCTGCTAGGAGAAACTAGTCACCCTTGGAATGGAGAATGTACACCCGCTCCCTCCCTCTGAATTACTATAATTTTGAAATTAAGGGGGCTTTTAGGCAAAGATATAGAAATATCAGTCCCTTACTGGGAATATTACAAAATATTCCTAAAGGCAATAGTACAACAAAAGAAGAAACAAGCAAACAACAACAATAACAAAATAATGTTAGAAACATTGACAGAGTCAGAATACACCCTGTTTGGTCAGGGTGTTGGAAGCAATCCAAAATGTGTCCTCCTGAAGTGACAGATGTGGCTCCGTTGGAGTAGAAAATTATCTTGTAGAAGGGTCCAGTGATGGCAGGATGGGTCCAGTCTTCCTCTGGGAGTCCTAGGGAGAAAACCAGCTGCTTGGTGTTCTGAATATGGGGTTTTTATGCAGGTAGAAGTGTTTGGCACCCCCATGCTGAGCGAAGCATCTCACAGTGGGATGATTTAATTCTACTAATCGTGCAGTGAGCCCTAATGGGCCATTCACAGATGATATCTCCCCGGAGGCAGGGTGGTGGAAGAGATAAGGCAACACTACTCACCTGGTTGTTACCAGTTGGCCTATTAACAAAAAGCACCCGCCCCTTCTCCTAAGAGATAGAGAAAAAACATCTCTCCAGATGAGAATAGAATACACATTTTTGGTTACATACTGCAACCTAAGAAAGCACTTAGTGCTGTGGTCTAGTTGACAGGGTGGTGATCAGTTAAAAGTTAGATTTTATGGTCCTGGACGTCTTTTCCAGCCTAATTGCTTCTGTGTGATTCTGTGGTTCTGTAACTTGCAGATGTGTTGTCCTATGTCAAGAGCCTCTCATATCTCAGCAGAGATGTGTCTATCTGAGTGAAATACTCCGATCCTTTGTTAATCCTTTGATATCTTCTGTTGTAGGTGTAACAGAATGGGCAACTGGAGAATAAAAATTCAGATGGTCAGCCTAGACCCTTAAATGTGTGACTCTCAATTTTTCCATATGCTTTATCTTGCCTTTAAAAAGAAAATCTATGAAACTGGCTTATATCTAAACAGGTAAGAAATGAGATCTGATGGGGGCGGGGTTACCTTCCCTTCACCCTTTTCTTTAAAAGAAATGAAAGGTAAGAACATATAAAATCTTTACTGACCTCAGTTATTTGCTGAGACGTCTCTACACTGCCAATTTTCCTTGCTCACAAGCAAAAACAAATCAAAGTATTTGCATTCAGCAATCCTTGTGACAGTAAAAATAGAAAAAGCTTAAAATTAGAAAATGGATAAATGTTCTCTTTCCTTTTCACCCACAAAGATGAGCAGAGATATTTTTTCAGATATAAAGAAACACATAAATTAAACTAGTATGCAATGGTATCTAAAAGTTCATACTTCCTCTTTGAGATCTTGTTCATCAAATGCTCCAAATATCATAGTGAGAAGTGAGCCATGAATGACCCCATAAAGTGAAATCCAGTGGCACTCTTTGATGGATAAGGTTACAAAAAGCAAGTGGTGACAGTTGATGAATGTGCAGAAATATAACATAACATTCAGATGGAGTTTAACACTGTATAGGACAAAAGGCCAGTGGAGAGCTGTTGAGAATGAAGTAACTGCAGGACTATTATTCCTCGCTATCACATTTTACTAGTTAATTGTCCATCTTGAAATTCACTGAGATAGCTTTAACTAATTTAATGAAATTATGTGTATGCCACCTGGCTAAGTTGTCACTGTTGCTCTGTTGCTTTTCACTTTCTCATGTTGCTATGTTTAATTCCTTGTCATTTTCCCATATAGCCCGATACTTCAGTTACTGAGTATGTGATTTTCGTTCAAACCTAAATCACAGGTTTCCACCTAGACCTTAGCTGTTCATCTGGTGTGGGGAAAATGTGGCAGGCAGGGGCACAGATAATGTAAATAAGAAGTGGAGTGGCAGGCAGCCTACTCTTGAGGTATGTGCTGTGATCAGTTACTGTCTGGGGCATGGGTATGACATGGTTTTCAAAAAGTGTGAATATCTAAAACTTTTCTGATTCTAGTCAGTTTGTATATGACCCTGAACATCAGATAGATGCTCTTATTGACAATTAAAAATTCATATCCACACCAACAGCATAAGCTCTGTCAGCTATGAGTTATGCCTACCCCTGATACCTGATGTTTTTCATCATCAACAAGCCTTAAGTGAAAGATGCAGAGGTGCTCCACGTGGAACCAGAATTCAGCTTCCCCAGCCCCAGCTACCTCCCATAAGCAGTAGAAGCAGAGTGCTGAGCAGGACTCTGTCAAGTGCAACACATACTAGGGTTTGGTGAGGAGTGGAGCTCCCTACCTGTAGTGCCTGAAGAGAGAGGGTGTCAAGCAAGGTCTGTGGCAGTGGCATGTAATTTCAACCAAAGATATGCCCAGAGACAGCTTTTGACAGCTCTGGGAATGGAAACTGGGATGTAGGACAACACTGAGCAAAGTTTTTTCTGCTCAGCTGAATAAACAGCTCTGCCCCTGGTCCTGGGTTTACCAAGGCAGAACAGCTGCATTTGGTGCTCAGTCCAGCTTTAAAGATGCAGACTGTGCACTCTGAACTCTCAGGGCTTAGTTATAGGAAGTAAATTTGGCTGAGCTGTAGAAAAGCGGCACTGAAAGTCTGAGATTGCTCCAGACACTCACACTGCCAAAAATTCAGTTTGTGGTACGTGCCTAGTGGAGGCTGAGACACACATATGGACATGCTGGAGGAATAAGATTTTTGCCCTTCAGCTTGCACTCACCAAGCCCTACCCTTCAGACTCTTTCTGTAGTTGTGTATCCAAAGCCGTACACAACATCTTAGACTGGAAAGGCTTCTTCCAAGTCACAGGCAAACTTATTGAATAGTGACTCTTCTGCTCACAGCTCTTCATTTGATAATTCATTTTAGGGCACAGTGTTTCATATCCCAGTATGGTGCTCTGTCTCTGTAATTTGTCTAACATAGATAAGAGGGGCCATGAGCAAACTCCTTTGACTTGTGCCTCCAAACATTCTGAGAAAAAGATAAGGATGCCAAAGTGGGCTTTTGTGACTTATCTTGCACAGTGACCTCATCCTCTGTATTTAGGAGTGAGAAATCAATAAAATTACTAGCAGATACACACTAATGTATCTTCTTGTTTAGTATTCTTCAGTAATCTGCTGAATAGATGAGTGTTTAGAAGAAGAAAAAAGATCTACCTGTTACTGCAAGAAACACTAGAAAAACAAAAAATACAAGTTATCTTTTCGGGTGGCATTCTCATACCAGTCACTTAAAGCCAAACAGTTTAAATATCTGTATAAATATTTGTTATAGCGTGCAACAGTTTAAAATGTTGGTACTAAGAATACTCTCTGTATTCTGAAAAGGACTTGTGTGAAACGGACCTCTAGTGGTTAAAATGGGTACGTCTTCAAATCCTCAGCACCCCACGAGGTGTCTCCCTCCTTTCTGAGAAAATCCCCCATTCGGGATCATGAATGTATATTTCAAAATCGAAGAATGACATCACTTTTTCAGAAATATAGTTTCCCTTAGCTCCAGTTTGTGTGGATACAATAGGAGGAAGATGCGAGCCTCTCTACCAGTTATTCAACTTAACTCTGTTTCTAGTCAGTGTTTAAGATAAGCACATCTGGAGAAGTGGCCCACTCCCAGCTGATTAAGAAGGTCTGGGGGCATTGGCAATGACATTTATATAACAATAATAGGACTGAATTTGTTACAGAGATCTTTTCCATTGTACAGCACCGTGCAAAAAGCAGTTGTCATTCAGAACACAGGAGCAACTGTGAAACAGTAAGACAATTACTGAAGAAAAGTCCAGAAATCATACATATACCTTGGTGTTTGCTAGCAAGGATTAAAGAAAGCAGTGGCCAAATAACCTCATATTGTGGTTTTAAACGGGGAATATGTGATAAGAATTTAGTAATCTCTGTTTTTCAAAAGAGGAAGACTTGTTTAGTAATCTGGGCACCAGCATATCTAACTCTGTTTAACCCTGGACAAAATGGTAAATCTCTCTGTGCCTGGCCTAGTTCCACATGTGCAAAACAGGATTAGCAGACTGGCTGAAACCCTGCATGTTTTCTGTTATTTTAAATCTCCCAGTTCCGGGATTCATGCTAGTGGAGAAAAGCTTATTTGTATTTTAAAGTAAGGCTTTTTGACCCTCACAGCTCGAGAGAAAAGCTGTAAGTGAATGAAATACATAGACTGAAAGTAAAAATCTAAAATAAATAAACGAATAAACAAATAATCTCCAAGCCTAACTTTGTGTGTGTGTGTGTGTGTGCCTTGGTATTTGGTAAAACAGAGCACGTATCTGTCATTGCCAACTAGCAGTTTTCAGCCTTGTGAAGGAAGGGTGACAAATATTGTCACCGACTGGGCAAGACCCTGAAAAAAACCTGCTCTAAACTGCCAGGCAACTCATCAGAAAAACTGAGGATGGCTCTAAGCAAAGACAGGCTCTTGGTTTTTCATCAGTGGGTACCACAACCAGGCGGAGTGGCGCCCCAGGCTCTCCCTGCCGCAGGGTCCCACTGAGTGTCACAGTGGCGTTTTCCTTCCCTTCGTGTGCCCATGGCACAGGGTCTGCGTGCACATTTTCGCCAGTGCTGCTCTCCCCACACTCGTGGTGGGGGAGCAGATAAGAAAAAGAGGCTCTCCTGGGTAAGCAGTTCTGCCTGAGAAAGGAGCTTCGCAGCAGAGACTTCACCAGTTTTGCTCACGAGGTGTCACCCACGGGTTACACTCGCACAGACTTGCTGAACGCAGCTCCTTAAATGACTTTTACAAAGCTGTGGAAAGACTTCCATTAGCGCTGAGTTTTCTCTTACAGCCACGGATGGGCAGCTCATCCATGTCTCATGGTGGAACCAGACTGAACATGTGCTTACTGGTCACTGCTACACTAAGCACACCTAAAAAGTTTCCACTGACATCACTTTCTGGAATTAATTACACAGCTTTCTCTTTTATTAATTTATCGTCTGCATAGAAAGCGGTCAAAATAGATAGATTTTGCATACCTGAGCCTAAACAATGCTTCGCAGAACCAGTAGGAAATAAGGAAACAGGTTCTCCATTCCACCTATAAAGCTCCTGACTTTCAAAGAGCAATGCCCGTGCTGAGGATTCCTCTGGCAGGCACCTACAGAAAGTATTACCATTGAAAGTTGAAAGTAGTCAGGACATTGGAAGAATGAAAGTGACCATGACTGGGAATCAAAGAACAAACAACCACTACGGAAGCAAATCAGCCATTCAACAATGTCAGTCCGACTGACACAGTATCCCACTGTCACAATTTAGAATCAAATATAGTTAGTATTCTGGTACCTGGAGCCTTCCAAATATTGTGATGAGGTGTATTAAGGTAATCGTTACTTTTCAGGATACTGCTCCTTCAACCATTTCTGTGCCTGGGTTAGGTTATACACAAAAACGACTTGGAAATACTGTTGCAACAGGGGTGTTTGCAAAGGCATAGGCAAAATCCTAAAGTGTGGATTAAATTCTTGCTGAGTCAGGACCTAAGGGTTTACTACATCACACAGATTTGGAGTGTCTTTAGCACTGTCCTGACAATTTTCTAACACATCCATAACAGACAGAAAGAGGTTAACAGCATCCCATCTGCAGTCAGACAGTCTCAGATCCCTGCAATTAGATGTTATCATTGCATTTGTGCTTGTAAAATGTCTGACGGATCCTATGATTTTGCTAATTTGCAAACCCACAAGTCTGGTTTAAATTATACTCGAGTAAAAGCTGAATAAATATTTGCAATTTTACACAACTGTTAGATGGTTATGATGATAATTATAATAGTAACAACTAATAAAGCTGAAGGTTTTACACATTGCTCTTTTTCCCAGCGTCTAATCCCAGGAAAGGAACATCAGCAACACTTGAAGTGAAGGCAGAAAAAACAAGTTTCACACTTGTGCACCCTCCCCCCTGCAAGACACTCACTCCCTCGGGTCGCCCACTCTTCCTTCCGCCTCTGCTCGCACCAATTCTCCTGGCACGCACAGAGGCACTAGGCTCTTCCAGGGGTCATTACGCTCTCACTGGAGTCTCTCCACTCCCCAGAGAAACGCTCTAATACCCTTCCCCCTAATTTCCGTGGTAAACTCACCATCTGCATGTCCCTATTCCTGCCTGCACAGCTGGCTGACACACCGTAAATGCACCATTTGCGAAGCACAGACCTTGCATCAGCATTCAGGAAATTGAGACTGAAGTTTGCGGCTTGACCAAAAGAAAAAAAAAGGGGGGGGGTTCGGGGGTGGAAATCCCACTTGAAGTGAATAACGTAAAGGCTTCTGCTTTCTCATTCAGGGCTCTCAAGCAGCAAAACAGAAACAAAATATTTTAGGCTCTCTTTCTGCAAATTTGAGGCACCCTTTTGACAGGATGTTCTTCATGACAGAACATGGTCTGGGTCCTGTCATATATTTTGATGTACAGTATACCCTGGAGTTCACACACAGCCTTGCTGGCTGCATGCTGGTCCTGTGGAAGATCTCTGGCATACGGCTTATGACCAAAAAATAATACCATTAATGCATTAATATCCTTCAAAATGTCACACCATTGTTTCACAAAGAAACTTTCAGAAAGCTGTGAAAAATCTGCATTGATTCTTCAGATCAAGTTTGCTGCCACACCAAAAACTGTACTGCTTTTACACCTCATTTCTAGTGGAAAAGGAATAAACCCTCACAGTTACTTGGGTGCTTTTCAAGAATATTTATGACCTCAAAATGCCCATTGCATTGCCAAACAGCAAGAAGGAGTTAATCTGAATTCATTCCTCTTGCCACAGTCCCAGTCAATGCTGGCCACAAGAAAGATGTTGGAGGAGAAGACCAAGGCTGACTGTGCCCGAATCTATGTCACTGTGACACCTGGGCCCCACAGGCCCTGCTCTGCAAGTAGTGCAGACTCCACTGCTGGCAAACAAAGAGCAAGAGCCGACTCCTTGGTCACCCATCGAACATGAGGTCTGCTGCTGGACTGCACAAAATGGACACTGCATGCACACAGACTGACTTTGTCTAGGGGCAGAGGCGGGGGGGAGCATTAGATGGGAATGCATGAGATGCTGAGTTTATTTTAGGCAACCTGAGCCTGGAAGTCAAGTCCCTTGTGTTACTTAACAAGGCGCACTGCTCAGAGTCTCTCAGACGTACAGCCTTCACAGAACATTAGAACTCATCTTCTTGTAATGAATTCAGATAATTTTGTTAAACTAGAATTGCAGACAGCCCAAGGACATACACTAAATAATTTGCAAGAGTCTGACTTAACCATTTTGTAGTTGTTTGGACCAGTTCAAACAAAGAAAGATAGCTTATGAGGAAAACACGTAACCAAACCACCTGGAACCCAAACTCAGCACTATCCCTTGAAAGGAGTGTCCATCTTTTTATGCAATAGCAAAAGGCAAATAAAAAGTAAGCCACTAGCAGCCTCAGTTGTACTTCATCCAAGGCATAACAGGAAGGGCTGTTCAGCTTTGATTTTTAATTTGCCATAGGTCTTGAATCTACAGCAAGAATAGCATCATGGGAATAAACAAATTACTGTCTTAACCCAATTTAAAACAGTTTTGGCTGATTCACATCATCTACCGAGTAGTATTTAACACATAGTAGCAGCTATCTATTTCTAAAAATGCATGACACACACTTGCGTATGGAGCAGTGGGAGGCAGAACTCAACTGCACTAGTTTTCTTCTTTATGAGTGAGATCAGAGAGATTTGTACCTTTAAGTATATTCCCTTCTATCTCTGAGGAACATATTTGGTATCCCAAGCAGAGCATGGCACAGAGACCTTTCGTTCAGTTAGGCGTGTTCATAGAGCTCTCCTGTTCTTTTAGGAACCACAGCACTCCATAATAATCAGCCTCCCTGGTGGCATATATTCTTTATTTCAAGACCTGCCAGTTGGTGGCTTTGAAATATACATTTCAGTTACAAATAAACAGCCTAGCTCAACATATTTAGCTAACCTGTTCATACCACTGCTTAGTGTTACACCAAGCAGCAAAGTCAGTCCCACACCTGACTTGTGATAATTTCAGGGTTTTCTTTCAGAGAAACACTGTGTTGAAGGGTGCTGTGTGTACAGCAGATTCTTTCAGGTTCAGCTGCAAACAGTTTCCCACGTATGGTTACCTTTGCACTCCACAGTTCCCCAATTCTTAATTCATTCAGTAGGGGGCTGTAGTCATCTTGTACAGTACCAATTACTATTGGTTTATAATCAACCTGTGATGGAGGCTAGGACCCTTCACTTTGTCGATTGCATCCTGTACCAGCCACTCCATTCCCTCCTGTGATGGATGTCAGGTTCAGGAACATTTACGGCCCCACTCATTCCATTTACTCTTTTAAAAGATTGGCTTTTTTCCAACCCTTTTCAATGTCTTCACTGTTCCATTTTTTATTTTTCATTTTGTTGACACTAATGGTTCAGAAAGCTCTTTGGCCAATTCCTGGAAGTTATCCAATCCTGCAGGCATTTAAATGTTTAAGCTTAATATCTGCCATTTAATATCCTCCCTAGTCACTCACTAATGGAACGGAAGGTAATCATCACCGTATCCTCATACTTTTCACACATCCATCAAAGACTAAAATATCTCTTCCACAGAGAAGCTATTTCAAATCGCTCTCTTGGTGGCCCTCCCCATCACAGACAGGTGCCTGAGGCAGCATGAAGGTGGGGCTGGGGCCATGCCAAACTGACACCTTGAAGTCGTGTAGGAGGGGAGCCCTTGAGCTCCAAACTGACTTATTTCATGGTTTTTTGCACTATTTCCTGCATCCCCTATCTTGCTCCAGGAGAGATGCATGCAGCCCTCTATGCAGCTGCACGGAAAGAAGGCCTGCCTTTGCTGTTACCACCAGGGAGCAAACCAATGCCCTCACAGACTTTCACCCTTGGCTGGAATTTGCCCAATTTCCTTGTCATCTCCTCCAACAGTCCACTTAAGGATCCAGGAAGCATTGTACTAAGCACTGCTGGATTAGGAGGGGCATATGGAGCCAGCCCCAGAGGAGAGCGGCAGATCCCAGCTGGGTCTAATTGAGCAGCGTCATTAACATAGTCCTCCACAGACAAGAGGAGCTGTCCCAGGGAACTCATCTAATCTCACCTTGCTGCAGGTACCTCAGATCTGAGAATAGCAAAGTACAACACCAGGAGACTGCCAGAAAAGCGAAAGTTAAAATCACATGGCACATGGGGGAATGGTCTCTATAAACAGTTCGAAGGTGTATTCAATATTTCCTCCTTCTTTTTTGTGTGTCTGAGGTCTCTGCCTCTCCTAAATGACCTATGCCCCAAACTAACATTTTTTATACAAAGTGAATTTGGATTAGACACTGGATTAAACTAGCCATGGCCTCAAATACATCCTGGCTTCTGTCAACAAGGTGTAGAAACATTTTGAAAAACAGTATCTTAAATAAGGGGATTTCTGCTTGAAAGTAATTCCCTAAAGCTACAAATATTCTGATTCTCCAAAGCTATGGAGAAATATGATTACTTTCAGACAATAGGAAACTATTAGCTCTAACTTTGGATACTGTTTTTCATCATTGGATCTAAAAGGCCTTTTACAAAGGAGACAAGTATTTTATTATTATTATTATCATTATCATCATTATCATTATTATTATTCCTATGTTACAAAGGGATGAACTACCCTACAGAAAGGCTAAGTGACTCATTTGGTCACTGATGGAGGTAGATAGTAATTTGATTTCCAGTCAGATTTTGTGGCCAGTAACCTGCCTACAGAAGTATGCTATTTACAGAAACCTGTTCCTGTGTGACAGGTCATGACTACATGAATGGGTAACCAACAGACAGTGGAAATTACCACTTCATTTTTAAATGCAGTCTATTTCTGCCCTTCTCTCTGCAGAGGTCTATGAGATCTGTGTTTCTGAACTCAGACAGTCCAACGGAGAGGATTCAAGCAGCCATCAAAGAACCCCACAGAGATCTATGGATTTTCCAATACTGCCTGACTATCCATTTAATTCAGCTTCCTTGTGAAAGAGAGATAAGCTTTTACTGTTAGTTACACTAACTTCAGACCTGCTGACACACATTTTCAATGCTGTAGCAGTCTGTTTCTGTTAGGAGAACAACTGAAGATTTCTAACACGCAGTATGAGGCACTGATGGTGGTAAAATGCATTCATTTCCACAGAGCAGCTTGAAGATTGCACATCGTCATTAGGACACGAGCTGATTAGGAAAGGGTGCTTGTTGCTGACACTCCTGATGGTGGCACATCCATCAGCATTGCACTATGCTTCTTCTCACAAAGCAGATGGAGTACTCCAGCTGTGCTTGCTACATATCTCTGCAGCCCCTAAGAATGGTAGTAGTGAACATGACTAACCCTCCAGGTGTGAAACTGTCAGTGAGTTGAGCAGAAATCAGTCTCCTCATTCCAAAAACATGGATTAAGGAAATCTTTCAATTCTACACAGAGGCCAGACTTTGCCAGAAAACACCTGAAATTAGGTAATGGCAAGTAAGTTTCCTCAAAATGCCAGAGACATCTAAGCAGGACACAGAGCCACAAACACTTCAGGTGATGAATACGTTGCTTTGAGGGAAAATTCTCCATTTGATGTAAAGTGAAAATAGTGTTCTTGGTATCAGTTCATGCTTCAGTGATGTAACTATAAGAAAACTTAGTCGACTATTAGGAATTACACATCAGAATTTATACACACATCTTTTGGTTGAAAACATCTGAATGAAAACATATTCTTATCCCTGTGGCATGTATGCACAGCCCTGCAACCCAGCAGAGTTGAGTGGCCCGTAATACACCGAATCAACGCACTTTGTGGTTACTTAATCTTATGAAAACTAGAAAACTGGCACCTACAGAAACACGAGAGTTTTCCCAAGTGCATTTCAATTCAGGGTTGTTTACCCTGAATGACTGTAACTGTAGAAATCATTAATTGTTTTATTTAATAATTTACATAGCAAATTAAATCATTCTGTGAAGACTGTAAGTTTGCAAAGACAAGGCTGTGGGCTAGATGCAGCAAAGACGTGCAGAACTGGAGTGCTTCAATGATTTTTAAATATTCGACCCTTGAAAAAAGATCAATAGCTTTATGTTATGTCCTGCAGCTGCTGGAAGAGCATACTGGAAGTCCTCAGTTCCTCAGACTGGCAATGCAAAACACCCACTTCACAGAGGTGCAAAAGCAAGCACTGAGCGCTGAATACGTGTGAAATGTCACCCCACTCCAGAGGCTAAATCTGGGTCAGGGCTGCCAGAATTCACCATCCTCAATCCTATTCTGAAAAGCAGTTCAACTTAGTGCCTCTTGGTGCAATATGGAGACTAGTTATAGTACAGAAAGAAATGCAAGACCTAAGTAATAAATACAAGACCTCAGTAATAACATCTGGGAGACCTGAGCTGCAGACCTCACTCCAGAGGATGTTTCTGTGTATGACACAAGAGACATTAATCACAAGACCAGGATATGAAGCTGCCTGGTTCCCTTACAGGTAGGCCTGTATTATGTACCCCCCTGAATTCCCTCCTTCTCATTCTTCCTCTGGATTAGATATTAATGTCAAAGAGCTTTTAGTAAAGAAAATCACTTTTTTATCCTGGTCAAGTAAATTCCTTGCAAGATCCAAAACTTGGGCAAAGTGTGGGGGAAAACCACTCCCTGTAGAGAAACTACAGACCTGTGGCTGACCTGGACATGCTTATGGGAGGAGCTGCAACCTGCTCTTGGCTCTGAAGCTGAAGACTGCTCTTCAGGTGTATGCAACTGCTGCTGTGCAGACACAAGGGGTGCCTCAGAGAGCCAGGTAGCCCTGTCTGCTGACATCCCATGAAACACCCAGGATGGCAGCTGAACACAGAAATGGAGGAGTTGATTTCACAGAAGCAGAACATACAGTAATTACAAATAATACAGAATTAGCTGTGTATGTTTGCCTCAAAACATGTAAAATACATGGTCTGGAGGCAAGAAGGAGAGGAGAAATCAGATTTCACTAGCAGACTTTGCATTTTACAAAGCAGCAAACAGCCCAGTCATGGGACTCACCATATTTAATGGGTAAAATCAGAGAGACCTGTTTAGCAAGACTTTTTACAGCACTCTCAAATAATTATGCTGTGCTCCTGCCAGCCAGAAAGATGTGTTTTAACACGTACTTTGGCCTCTCTCACATGGCATATTGCTGCACATTTGTCTTGACAAGCTCTTTTGCTTTACTGTATTGCAGCCAAACCGATGTGTGGTGCAAGCAGGTTCAATCCCAGATCAGCTATTGCAGTGAGGGATTTGGCATTCAACACTTGTAATTGTTCTTTTCTCAGGCCTGTTCTTGCACAGCCTTGAGCACTGACTTCTTTTAATGCAAGCTGAAAATTCTCAGCCTTTTTAGGGATTGAACTTAAAATAATTAAGACAATCTTGGAACCACCAACACAAATTGATGAGTAGATTTCCTCCTCCTGATTTAAGGCTTGAGTATGAACATTTTGCTGATCAGATTATTGACTACTTTAGTAGGATTTTCCACAGTACTGGGTATACAAATCCATTATGCTTTTGGAAGACATAATTTAAGGTTGTCACAGCTGCTATAAATCTTTGCATTTTAGACATAAATGAAATAAGTATATAGTATTTTTTTTCTTATAGGTAATGCTATAGAAAAGGTTTAATTATAGGAAAGAGGTCCTGTAATAACGCAATTCTGAGTGCAATCCACTTCTAGCTGTGTTTGTATTCATCCTCTAGTCTAAAATGTTTGAAACATGTGCACATACTTACAGAATAAAATGTACCTATAAGATAATAGTCATGTCAAACTGTCTTTCCCAACACATTTGCTTATTTAATTTTGGCTGCATGGAAGTGGTGGTATAATAATGTACATATGACAGAAACCAATATGCTTTGGCACATTTTGAGGATAACAACTTTCCTGAGAGGACTTCAGCTAACACCAAGCCAGGAAAAAAGCAAGTCTACTGATATGTGCTTAGCTCTGGTAGAAAGACAATTTAATGGGGAGTAATAGAAACATTAAACGTATAATATTTTGCACTACGTAACATGATTTTCATGCAATGGTTTGGTGGTAACAACATAACTGAACAAACAGCTGGCCAATATCTTTCTCTCTACTTGTCTGACAGTCTGCAGTTTCTGGGATTAAAGAGTATATCAAGCAAGCTGCAGCTGATGCCAACAGGACGCCACTATAGGTATCAAGAGTAACAGAGGGTGGGAAAAAGTGGCTGGGGTTCTTTTTTTATCCACATGAGGAACCTGGATAAATTAAAGTGAGGTTTGCTGCAGGTTAAAACACAGACAAATATGGAAAACAAAACAAACCCATTCCCCCCCACCACTCCCCCCAAAAAATCACCCCAAAAGAACATGCAATCCACCCCCAACTTCAAAACAAACAGGAAAGAGGATCACTTTGCATTAAGTCTCATGGTACTGGTGGCTTGGCAGGCTGCCATACAAGAAGCAGTGGGGAATTTCTGGGGAGTGTATAATTGGCACAACACTCTGTACTACCCGCCTCTCTGGACTTTCTTCTGCTAGGGGGCACAGTAGAATAAGGGAGGAGATTACAGGAGGTATTTCCAGCTGCATTTCATTATAGGCAATTGGCTTCTGTGAGAACTGGGTATTTCAAAGCACTGAAAGGAAGTGCCAGAGTGTGATTATTTCACAGCATTCCCCCAGGTTACTCCAAAACCAGAGAGCCCCTTGCAAACTGGAACCCACCAAGCTGGGAAGAGCTCCAGGTGGTAAGGACTGGCTTCCCTGCAGTTATGTGTCAGACCTGCTCTGCCACGGTTCAGTTAGAGCTCATCCTGATGCAGTGGCTCACTTGCCTCATTACTCACGCACTTAAATGTCAAGAGCACAAGTCGGCCAGAATGAGCAGGGCATTGCTCTACCCTGCAGATGAAAGGCCATAAAAAAGATGCAGCTGAGCGCATCCAGACACTGGAGGCCCCAGTGAGGGGACAGGAGATGCTGGTGAAACCACCAAGACCTGGAAAGCAGTACAAGATGGAAGACTGCCTGAGTGCAGGTGCCTGCATCCCAGGCTGGAGGCAGGCTGCCCTCCCAGGCTCCCACTTCCAGGCTGGCTGTGCTGACTCAGACCACCAAGCCCCAACCTGCTGCAGCTGCAGTGCTGCCTCACCACGCTGTGCTCTGTGAAAGTAGGAACACCACACCAGCCTGCCGGCCTCGGAAAGCCCCAGTACCATGGACTGAGTCAGCACAGCACTGGGGAAGGACCTGCAGCCCCACCACCCCCTTTTTGCCCATCTGCAGCAGGAACCAGGTCCAGACAGTGGCGATAACCACTGCATCTGCTTTAGGACAGCAAACCCCACTCCTGCAAGACCACCAGGACAGAAAGAGATGGAAAAACCACAGTGCAAAAGAAGTCTGAAGGTTGTGAGAGCCCTGCCACCCTTCGCACACCCTCCCCACAGGGAGAAGAGCAGGTTTTCTGTGATGGTTAACCAAGCTGTATGTATGTCTTTCAAAGTCATCATGATATTCCATTACCTAAATCTGGATATTAACATGAGGGACAACCATTGCATGTGAACAAAATCACACCCTTTCCCTGGCAGCTAAATACCCAAATACTTACTGTGCTCATATATAAATATGTATGTCACCGTATGCCTAATGAATATGTCATAAACTGGTTTGAATGTATGAGATCTTCCAGGCTTTTTTTCTCCTTTATAAGCTTTTAATGAACAATTATTCAGCACTGAAATCAAGCAAAAGCTCACTTTTTTATTCATCAGTTACAAAATGAGGACACAGAAGTGTACAGACAGCAGGTACACTCCTAGATCTGAGTTGCACTCTTATTAACACAGATAATAATAGGAGGTAATACTTGCTCCTGCAACAGTTTCCTCTGGGATGCTGGATCATAGGCAGGTGTATATTCCTTTTGGAAAGCAAACCACTCGTGACAGAGCATGCGTGTGGGTGAAGATGGCAGATATCCCTTTAATTAGCCTCTTCAAGAAAGGCAGATCTGCATCAGGCCTAGCTAAAACTGAGAGCATATTTTATCCTGACAGACACCCCTCTGGCTAGGCCAGCCATCTTTGAAGTCACAAGAAGGACTGAGGACTGACTGGGACTCCTGGTCTGGACTCTTTGATAGTGGTGGCTCTGTCACATGATACGCCCATGCATGATATGAGTCTCCAAAAGTTTCCAACACTTTCTGTAGCTGCTGGCATGAAGGTGCAGTGGGTGGTCTGGCCCTTGCCTTCTCCTTTCCCTTCAGTGGCTCTTCCTGGTTATCTCAGGAGTGAGGATGCAGCTTGGCACTGTCCGTCTGAGAACCAGGAAGAACTATCCTTCAAGAACCAAAATTCACCTTTGGGGTGGCAGCATCTACCACCATCCTGGATGCCTTCTGGGAAGTGATCTGGTTGGCAGATCAGCACCACTGGTGCTTTGCAAACTATTTTTATGCTCCTGATCTTCACACTTCTTCTACCTTCATAGACTGCCCTCTGCCATGAGCAATCTTTTCAACTAGTGTTTCTGTCTTCTACAGGCACTTTCCCAGGGGGCATTGGAGTCTTGACAGCTGGGGCTGAGCTGAAGCCCTGCCCTGAAAGGAGTACAGCAGCACGGAGAAGAGGAGAAAGAGGGAATGGATACGGTGGGCAGTGGTTCCAGGAAGGAAGGGTCAGAGGCAATGAGACCTGTGAGGGAGTGGGCAGCTACCAAAAAAGTCCTCATGTCCTTCCCATCAATGCCCCCAGCGTGCTCTGGGTCCTCTCACCCACTCCTCTGTGTTGCCTGTGCCTGCTCCTCACGTCTAGTTCTGGTCCTTCATTTGCAGTAGAATGAGTCGCACCCGGAAAATACTGCTGTCAAGTGACTTTTGGAGGCCGTGGCCCCTTTTACAGTGATTATGCAGTGCTGCAGCTAAGACTGCTGAACTTTTCACCCTTTTGGTCGCTCATTTTTACAAATCATGGCACCATCACACTTTTGTATATGCACAATCGCCATCCTGACTAAGGAGCTTGCTTGCAGCACCAGGGAAAATAAAAAGAGAAATCAATATTCTAGAGGTTAAAACAGTCCTCAAAGGCCAAACACTCAGCAGCTATAAATCAGTGCAGCAGGATTCACCATAGAAAAGCTTATAATTCTTTTAGTATCTGGCCTGAAAAGAATTCAAATAATAAAACTGCAGCAACAAGATGGACAAGAATGATTAGATCATCTCCTCCATCCCTCAGGGCTGAGACATCAGGCTACACTGAGTGCTTTGTGCTGTGGTCAGTAAAGCTGTAGCTAGTTCAGGCTCTGTTAAGGCTTTCCATTTCTTTTTTCCTAGTGCTTATTCTTTGACAAATGTATTTTGAGTGAATAATTTATGCTTGGGATATTTAAAGAACAGAAACCTAAATCCTCTATTTACTGAATTGAAGCAGTGCTGGCCTAGAAGGAAACAGCTGCAATGCCTCATTTCCCACTGCCTCTTCTCTGCTGACCTGCTCAGGACCTTCAACCTAGCCCAGGAAAATCATCCTCTCCAGAGGAAGCAGTTATTAGAAAAGCAGCCAAAATAATTCATAAATGACCACACTAAAAATGGTTTACTTAACATGTTAGGGGTCTAGGTGTGCTACAGTATGTTTCGGTTCCTTCCATGTTCTATGACAAAGACGAAAGACATACCATATCCTAAAAAAAGCATCAGAACTGTTCCTGGTAATTTCACATTACCAATTCCTGCAGCTCCAGCCTTCCCTCTCTTTTGAGCACAGAATCCAAATTATGCTGTCTGATGCCATCTGGTGAATCCACAGGGGATGAGTAAACAATACCAAACTGATTTCCCTGTACCAAGGGAACTTGGCTTGCATTCACATTCCCTTGGAGATAAATCATTATTATTCTGATTGCTAAGGCAGATTCCACTAAGAGCAGAAGGAAAGGAAGGGAAGTGATAAAGAGACCTCCTTTTGCAGCAAGAATGCAGTGGAGATCATGGAGACAAGCTGCAATAATAAAAGCGACTGAAGTGATAGGAGCTGCTCTTTTGATGTTCTGGTGAATTGCAAGCCTTGATTTAAGCAAATAGGTCTGCATCTGCTCTGCAGATAAGCAAGGGAAGAAAAGTGTGGGTGAAAAATAAAATCTACTGATATTTAATAAGGGTAGGCAGTCTGAAGTACATTGTGTTCTCAGTTAAACAGTCACATAGTAAAAAAAAAAAGAAATAAACCAGAGAAACTTGAAAAGTGGGTGCAGTAGATCTAGAAATGTGTAACATAGGGGAGGGGGATTTAATTCAACACATATTAAAATTATTTCTTTTTGTAATTAGATCTCATTAGGTTGATGGTTTTCAATCTACCAAAACTGTGCAATAACTTTATGGTAAGAAAGTGATAGAGAGAATTTTGGCCCCGCAAAGCCGTGCATGAAAACAGTCAAGTGCATAGATGTCCCATCATGTAATTGGGCAGCTGCAGTTTTCAGAAAGAAACACAGAGCACAGATTTTGGCTCACAGTTCTACTAGAGGCAGTGGAGTCTAAAGGATTACCAGAAATTAGTTCTTTGTACCTTACAAGTTTTCAGGTGAGGTCACATCTGATTTTTTTACTCACGCCTGGTTTAAGCCATTAATGCGGTGCTCAGGGCCGAGGTTCCTTCCCAGTGCCTGTTGCAGACTGTCCAACACCACTTGACTCATGGGCTTATTCCTGTCCTTACCAATTGCATCTCCCTGACAGATGCATCCATGCTGTCCAAATCTGGGGGCAGCCCAGTATGCCTGAGCAGCTACATCTCCCCAGCAAGGCCAGCACATCCCAGAGCGCTCAGAAACGTGGGCACGCAGAAGAGATCTCCACAGGACAAACCCCACGTAGGATACATCCCAACAGTTGCACATCACTGTCCTTGCTCCCAGCATGTGCAAGAGCACTTCTTCAGGATGGCTGCCCAAAGCAGCAGAGGACAGATTGCTGCTTAGCACAGTGGTCTGCTGTCAGGAGGAGAAGGGTTGTCAGGAATGTCCTACTTAGGAGATGAAAAATGCACTGTCTATACACTCAGGAGCTATATGAGTCATTATGGCAGATGTAGAAGGAAAAAAAACCCCAATAGTGTCCCTTAAACTTATTGCCATCTCATGGGGACAGTGAGGGGAAAAAAAAAAAAAAAAAAAAAAAGGAAAGTCACAATGCCCTTTAGGTACAATGCAAGCATCTACAGGATGACTCTGGGGAGAAAGGACAACTAAAGTCCACAAGCGCAAACTCCAGTCAGTTTTGGGGGTAGCAACTAAATGGCTGGGAAAGGGATATTTCCTCAGTGTAAGAAGAGAAAACAGTTTTTCATATAACCCACTGGATAATTGTAATAACATGAAGGTGGAAAAAAACATTTGCAAGTAGGAATGAAGAATATCCTATAGAGAACAGCAAGGTTAACATCCAGCCGGGACAAAAAAAAGGTGGATGTACTAAATCACCCTGGCAGCTGATACCAGGGAAAGAAAAAGGATCCCCAATCTTCCCTCTGGCACTCGCATCTCAGGGTGGCAGAGAGGGAAGCAGTGAAGACAGGCAGGATGTGTGAGCTCCCACCTCTGAGAGGGATGGGGAAAAGAGGCTGGGATCAGGCTCCCATGGGGAGCTGCTGCAGACAGGGATTTCGCAGCCTGTCCAGACAGGTCCTGCAAAGCGAGGGGAGAGTTTTTCTGCTTCACTCTGGTTTTTGTTTGTTTTTAAACACCAACAGTATTTCCCAGTGTTTATACTCATGTTTGCACTCATTAGCAGAAGTTAATACACCTTCTTTCCCCGTGATATTTGTGGATTCATAAGGCATCAGTACAGCAGAAACTTCCTCAGCCGCAGGGTGTTTGGTTTGTGCAATTCATTTTAGGAAATCTCTCTGGCTTTTCCCAGGTTTTGTACAGAGTTAGTTTTACTGATGGTTGTGTCCGCAGTTCAAACCCCTCTTTTCTTTTGATATGTTCTCATGGCTCTGCTCCATAACACTCAAAGGCCAGATGGGAAACAAAAGGAACCTCTGAGATCAAAAAGCTTCCAGCTAGTATGTGACCTACACCTGTGACAGGCTTACCTTGAGAAAAAAATCTGCTTCTGAATTTTTTTAGGGAGAATGTAGTGTTAAGGGTGTAACGTGTACGTATATGTATATGTATATACAGATGTAGATGTATACATACATGTATAATTTTTTTTTCTCACACATTAACAGCCTTATTCTTATTACAGCCCTTCTGAATAAAAGAACACATGTTAGCCAGGTGTGATTAACTTTGGGTGCTGGGCCTCACCATGACCCGTTACTATCTTCTTAAGCATAGCTATCTTTGGTAATTCTTGTGTATTGACATCTGATTATCTGTTAGTTCATACTTTCTTTTTTAATTTTAGTCAAAACATAACTGACGTTGAGCCGATACTTCTTGTAATACCGTGTTTCACCACCCCTCCTCCCCAACATGGCGTTTATACACTCAGGGAGGTTTTTCAGTTAATTCTTCCAAAACAAGAATGAGCAAGGTCCACCCTTCTGCCGAGGTTTGTCGGTGCGGTCTGTCTGGCTGCACAACAGAGGCAGGCTGCAAGCTACTCTGCAAAAATAAATTGCAGGCGAGCACAGCTGAAGCAGAGAAGCGGCTTGTCCCCTGCGGTGTCCCCGGCCGCCCCCCGGCGGGCCGGGGCGGGCTGGGCACCGAGCGGCGGCGGCGACAGACGGAGCCTCGCCCGGCCCGCCCGGGGCCTGCAGGCCTGGACGGGCATATCCGTCCCTGCTCTGCAAGGGGCTCGGGCAATTCAGGCTGTAGCGGGGAATTGCTAATCTCAAAGGAAAGAATTCGGTGCCGAATATGCATAACCATTAACCTAAAGTGCCAGGGCAAACTGCCTGTTCTCATGCAAGCGGGCAGCTAACACAAGCTCCAGGGACTTGCCAATGCCCTCCTAAAGGGAGGACAATGTCACTGTTATCAGCCTCTCCTAATCTTTTTCATAGCTGAAGGTTAAACCCTGATCTTACACAAACGCTAGCCATAGCGGAAGATTCTTTTTCCGTCGGATCCCTCATACCGGTGTTGTCTCGTCTGAAAGCTTCATTAAAATTCAGACTTCCACTCCTACCTGATTATTCCAGCAGCGATCCGCAGGAGGTCTGACAAGACCCGGGCAGGTGGCAATCCCTGTCACATGCGATAGTTTCTACGCTGCCTTTTTGGAAAGCGGCCAAGACCAGCACCAGAAGCACAGAAATTAAGAAAATAACAAATATAAGATTTGGG
>WAAE01021061.1:60686-107159 GCA_013400495.1 Nicator chloris
GATTCCGAGGGGCCTTCTGGGCAACCCACAAGCTGGAGGTGCCACGGACCTCATTTATCCCTGCAGCACGACCTCTTACAAAGATCAAGTTCTTGAAAAGGAAAAAAGAAATCTCCCTACCCTTCTCCAGAGACTACATACACCTCTGCAGGGCAGCCAGCCAACAACATCAGAACGTAGTGCATATCTGCCTTCGAGATCTTTCTTTCTCATTTTGGCTCCCAAGGAAACATGATTCACAAATGAAAGGGCACTTTACCGGGTTTACAGCGTATCTCAGAGGAAATCCAAAGCTTTTCTGTTGAACGGTTGTTTCAAAGAGAAAACTCCCAAAACCAAAATGTTATACTCTTTAAATGATAGAAAAAGCTACTTTTTGCCACATCCTTCCTTCATGAATACAGAAAAGCCAAGCGCAGTATTTTCTGCATGCTGCAGTGCCTCTTTGTTTAATAGTCTAAGCTCCATGTAAAAACCATTTTGTCCTTCTGTAACTGACTCTGGACTCACTAAGCATGCAATAAATTAAAATTACATTTATTAATTAATGATCGTCTTCATTCATAAGAAACACAGTAATGGACCTCCTCTGAAAGGGTTAAAGTGCCTATTGGCTGCTTACCACTTATTGTCAATTTGCATAGTTAACCCAGTGGGGACTGAGGAGTCAGGCTGGGGATAGCTGTATGTTTCCAGTTGACATCAAGGATGGAAGCTTGACATTGCATAAAGTAAACAAAGATGAAGTAGTGCAGAATACTTATTTTAAGTAAAGACTTTATCCCATTTGATCCCAAAAAGGATCAAGGATGTTTATAAATAAACCATTGAGTGCAAATACTTTAGACTCCACCATAACAGGGTAGCAATAAACAAGAGATTTCTATAATATTAATTCTGGTTTAAGCAGTAACTGTACGCATGCTGAGGAAAATTAAATTACAGCAAAATACTTTGTGTAGGGACAAGTCATTCTTACCCTTCTATGGTGCTACACAAATGGTAAATAATATCATAATGTAACTGCTTTCTACAAAACCTGATCACACATAATTTCTCCCAATTTATCATGCTGGTTCATACCAATAAGTTCCCAAAGGAGCAGTTTTGTTAGCAGCAGATATTGATTTCTGAGCTCAGACTGCATCTTCCTACTATTACATTTCACTTGAGAAATTAATATATTTCTGAAAACTGGCAGTGGGGTAACACACCACCTTCCTGGCAAGGGAACATTACAAGGCATTCACTGCTGTCAGCTCCAATTCCATCTACAAGGTTGTAGTGCATGGGAAGCTTTTCTGCATTACTAATGAATAACAACTTCTGAAAGATGGGAAATTAATTTGATAAGAAGCCACCCAAACCCTTGCAGAGCAGGATAAAGGCATCTAGGAGGAATGCATAAACAGGATGGCTGAGTCCCCAGGGTAAAGCAGGAGGGCTGTCAGAGCAACACTTTGATTCTTCTTGGAGAGGCTCCTCAAGGAGCAGCTTCCCCAAGCCCTGAACACCACATCAGCAGGGCACTGATTTCACACTCAGCTTCACCTTCTGGCCTTCTCTGTATGGCCCTACTCACATTTCTACAGGAGTAGTAGGTCTGGCAAGAGTCAGGAAGGTATTGAGAGCTTCAGACCTCCCTAATTAACTCCTTAGTCATCGCAGCCCTTGATCTTTCTAGTATGGCCTGTCTTCCTTGTAGTAATCCATGAAATCAAGAGAAGTGCTGACAAAAGTATAATTACTTGGGCTGCTGTTTTATGGTATGGAGCATTTGCTGGCAAGACTGCTTGAAAGTGTTCCTGTTCCCCATGCCTGCCCACTGCTTGCTTCTGGTGGAGGGAGACTGCTCCAGCAGCCTTGCTGCAAGCTGCTTGAAAATGCCCCAGCTTCAAAAAAAGAGAAACCTACAAACAAACAGACACCACACCTGAGATAGATACGTGTGTGTGCAGAGGACAGATTAGGAATGAAAGCTGATTTCATGGGAGAGACCCAAAAGAAGGGCTGCCTCAAGCTTGGATCATCACCTAACACTTGGTAGCCTTATACATCCAATACTTGGTAGCCTCCCGGAGGAAATCACTGTATTTTGTATGCCAGGAGACAGCCATGGCCAGCAATAAAATTGCTACCAAATGTGATAATATTTCCATTAGGGAAGATGTGTTTGCATCTGTGTTCAGCTAGGATAGCTTTATGCCCAGAGAGTTATCAATCAGTGCTCCTTTTTATTCTGCACTCTCAAGTCTGATTGGTATTTTTGTCTCTGAGGTTAGAGACAAATTTATTGTTTTTTCTTCCTAATACCATTAAAGCTTTGTCATTTTGGCTTTGTGAGATACTTTATTTAATCAAAAAGGAAAAGAAGGGATTTTATTTCTACAAGGACTAGCAGGAGGCAAGAGCTGGTATTACCAAGCTCTAAGAACAGTTGCTATCAGGAAAATTATTCTCCAAATGGAGGCTGAGGGCACTGACCATGGTGAACTGAACTGCGACATGTAATTTCATTACTTTGGCTGGGCTAAGCTGCCTAAGCTTATTGCTGCCTTCAGCAAGGGAGCAGGTTGGCTTGCAGCCACCGTGGAGGGATGTAAAAGGCTTGAGGGTTGCTACAATTTTCTGAAGCTCCTAAAAAAGTGGTCATTAGCTGATCACCTCTCGGTTTAAACAGATCACAGACTTCTTGATCTGAAAACACACTGGCTAGGCAGCATTGCTGTTACAGACTTGCTCTTGAAGAACTACCACACACATAGGAAATCTGTTTGATTCCCACATATGTTTGGTTTTCAGACTTACAGGCTCCATGGTGGGGTAAGGGGAAAACCAACAACCAAACCATCATTAATTCCCTTGAGATCTGTGCTGTGTTATTTTACTGTATGCAATCCTTTGTTCTTCATGAGGCTATATGTACCAGTACAGCACTTCTTCTCCTTCCTGGCTCTTTGAAAGTAGGAGAGTAGGATGAAAAACTATCTTGCATGGTGGGTATGTATATCTGCCTGTAAACATTTATATGTGACTTTCATGTCTGTGAATTGTGCTGGGCAGATAATCATGAAAACTTGACAGTCTCTCCTTCAAAGCAGAACTCTGAGAAGCAATTATATACACTTTGAATACCAGCTGGACAAGCTTCCCACACCATAAAACACTGTATTTAATTTTGAACCTGGAGGAGTTGCATCCTTCCATCTTTACTCTGTCTTCAAATAAGATTACTGCACTGTGGTCCAGGAAAAAAACATGATGCTTATCATTTGCACTAGCTGCAGAAAACCCTGGCTGAATTCACTGACCTCTGTGATATGCAGGGTAGGACTGAATGATCAATCATCTTTAATCCTTAAAACCTACCAACAGAAAGAGGAAGTGCAGAGGTCTCTCCGATACGAGCTGTTCTGTTATCTGTGGCAGAATAAGGATCATAAGGATCTGAGCTTTATAAACTGCCTCATAAAATCCTACATTTATCACAGGTGTCGGTACTGGGTGTAACTAAACCAGCACGGAGAGTGGTTTAACAACATGTATAAACATGATCAAGCAATGCAAATCACAGTTCATGCAACTCATTTTGAGCTGGTCTTAGAACAGGGAGGATACAATACACAATAAAGGGTGAAAATCATTGGTTTTCCCCTTTTTGAGCTTTTACTTCTTGTTAATTAATTCATACTGTGAATTAGTTCTGGTTCGTGGATACATTTAGGTGTTTTGTGAATCTGATAGCATGTCCTACCTCCATTAACATCATGAAACAAGCACAACAAACATGCCTATGCACTGGGTATCTGTACTGCATTTGGTCATTTGAGATATGTGTCACCATAAAGGTCACTTGAATGCCTGAGAGGAGGAAGGAAGGTGTAAGTGTAGAAGCCCATACATGGCACAAGGTCTGTCAAGCGACAGGAGGTGTGGACAGGCTCTTTTGCATGCCCATAAAACCTGCTACTCCACACACTACTGACATCAATGTGTTTACTTTTTTTTTAACTCAAGGCATATACCTGTGCTCAGTCAGTTTCAGATTATCATTAATCAGCACTCCGAAACTGCCCTGAAGTCTTTACACACTCGTTGCTGTTGCTGTAAGCCAGTCAGCCAGACTCACTGCAGAACACAGGAAAAAAATCTTGTGTGATTTAATTTCCTTGGTCTGAAACATCAAAAGTAGTGTTAACTACGTGGACAAAAATCCTATTCTGATTTATCAGGACTTAAATACATGTTTTTAAATCATGATTTGCCTTTTTCCCTAAGTATATTTCCAGCTAGCCACTAGAAGAACAATTCCTGCTTGAGTGCCGGCTACACTTGTTTACGATAAAGCGACTGGAAACTGGCCAAGAATTAGCAGTAAAGCCCAGAATAGGATAGAGGCAGAATTGGCAAAATTAAGGACAAAACTGTGAACATTCTAAATAATGGTGTTTTCTTGTGTCATTTCTTTCTATGGGAAAGCTCTGTGAAGAGGGCTGTGTTTGCAGGGATTTTCACAAATCCTGCTGAGAAGGGAGGTGTTACCTGGGAGGAACATGTTGTTCTCCACATCTGTAGATTTTGATAGAGATGAAGCAATTTGCCCTGAAACTTTGTTCCTCCGTGTCAGGTCAGGATTTTGCTCAACTTGCTCCGGTGCCGAGCTGAGCTGACAGCACACTGCTGACACTTGGGAAAAGGAGAGAGGGGCTGTGGTGCTATAAAACCCTAGGAAAAGGGGGAGAGATGATGACAGGGAGGGGCAGCTGAGTCTCCCTTGCACCCACAAAGTGCAGCATGGCAGGGGCAATTTGTCTTGCACCACCCCCTGATCAAATTCAGAGATGATCAGAGAGCTGGGAACAGTTGAGACCGTGCCACAGAAATTTTTGCCCAGACTAAGGTTTGAAGACTATGAAGAGAATGGTCTTTCAGTTCTGAAGAGATAAGCAAGTGCCATTAAAAGGCCCAGAAAGGGATCTTGTGTAAATTCTACTATTTGCCTTCTCCATTTAATTGAAAATAAAGTAATTGCCAAGATTCAACAAGGACACAAGACAATAATGCTTCACAACTAGGACATGGTATTAACAGGCTTAAAATCCTTTGGAACAGCAGTTGCTTATCCCATTTTTAAATGCTTTAAATAAGTACATTGCATGAAACTTTAATGATACATGGTACAAGTGCACATGGTGCCACCAGTCCATTGCTTTGAGATTGGAGATAATTTGACTTCTTTACTTGGCCTACTCTACTACTGGCACTGTTTTCCCCAGCTCCTACCACTGGTAATTTCCTGCACAAATGGGCAATCCCAGCCTGCATTTTGAATCTGTATTTAGACTTTGGAAGATCCATCACTTAGTGTTTGTGAAAGTATCTGTTATTTTTGCAAAAATAGCAGGCAGCTTAACATGTTTGGATTTGGGCTTGGCTTACTTCTGTCTTTGCTTCACACAGAGACTCATGAGCAGCTCTTTTGATGCCATTGGCTTTTACAACATTACATACTATCTATTAATTTCATACTACCAGACTTCCTTGGCTGTTATGTATAAAATGATTTCCAAGTGACTAACTTGCAGACAAACAAATGAGGTTGGGCTCTGGACCAGGTAAGGGAGCACCAGCCAGGGAGTCTGGCAGTGTGTTTGTCTTTGCCTTACAATGATGGGACTTCATGTGGAAAGAAGGCAAGAGGATCTGTATGAAGTGTGACAGTGTGCAGAAGGTGCTGATATGATTCTGATCCCTGAAATCTATTCAGACAGTCTTTGACTGAGGTATTTGTGCAGCTGCAAGGTCAAAGAAAAAGTGGGCACAGAAAAAGGTAAATACCATTTCCTTATCCTTTGTTATAGGGTCATTTTTTGTTGAAGGGTATTTTTTTTCCCAATAAAGGAGTGCACACAATAGATACAGACTGAATACACAATGCAAGCAGACTTTCAGTGACTCCCAAAAGCACTGCTTTAAAATGTCTGCCCCTAGGCATATCAGTCAACGAATCCCAGAAGCTGGAAACTCCAGACCTGCCCTAACACTGAAGACATATAACAACCAGAAACAACAGGCCTTGAAAGCAACTTCAAAACCCTAGGAAGTCTGGGAGTGAACTTTCTTTATTGCTCCTAATTAGAGAATATTTCTTATCTTTTTCCTTATCTCAGTGGAAAAACATATTTTAAATGTGAGAAACATATGAATAACAGGCCCAGCTGAGTCATTAAACTTTTCTGATATTTTTCTCTGATCTTTTTTCTCTACCTCTTGTTTTTTTCTTTATCTTGGTTATTTCTTACTAAAGATGCTTGCTTTCTGCTTGACTTTCCTTTTGCTATTTTCAATCCTAAAGCCAAAACAAAGAACAGTGGCTATCAGCTAAGGTCCTTCGTAATTTCTTTGTTGACATTTTTCTTAGCCTTCTTCTTACCTCTCTTAAGCGAAAATAGAAATTCTACGCCTTAATCAAAGAAAAGCAAAGGGTAAACATTATGTTCTCCCAGTTCTTCTAGTTTACTCCTAAGGTGAGTAGCTATAGCTGGATCAGCTATACCTGATTGAATGTAGCAGAGTCAGAGTTCCTCAGCAACGAGGAAAAGGTTCCACTTTTGTCCAGGATGTAAGCCCAAATGTGCAGTGCAGCCCTCCCATGCTCCTTCCTGCCTCCCCTTTACGGCAGTGACTGTGCTGTGGCAGAGGGAAGAAATACAGCTGTTTGGGTAACAAATCACTTTAATGTCACATAAAAGAATGCAGAACCAAAATATGAGCTAATAGGTTTTACTTAACAGTTTTGCCAGGCTCAGCATAGGTAATTTAGTTACCAGGGCCCAGCTTCAGGATGGCAGATGTGCGTGGGTGACAACAGCCTGCATCTCTGACACAACAAGGTCATGAGATGTAAACCTGAGTGACCAACAGACCTCTGCTGTCATTATTTCCTATCACGCTCTATTACCCTGAAGGCTACCAAGAATTTTGGATATCTTCTTTCTTGCCTTGGAATTTTCCTTGACATTAAAGCACTGAAAATTTACACCTGAAAATAAATAGAAAAATAGTTCCCACATAAATGGTTAATCAAATTGTTTCATCTGCAATTGAATACATATATTTTTTCGTGTAAATTAATGAACATTAGTTTTCAAAATGAGAAGACCTTCAGGACAAACACTTTTGGCTAATGGATAAAAATTTAAATCAATTTGATAATTTTAGTTACAAAATCAATGTTTAATCACAGGAATTTAATCTCTTTCCTTGGGGGTAGTTTTTGTTAAGCAATGGAGAATTTTCAAGATTATGTAAAAATAAGCCCAACTTGCTCTGCTACAAAGCTTTTGCTTCCTCTTCCCAAACTTCTTTTATTTTTTTAAAAATTTTCCTGTATGGTCTGGCACAATTAAAGAACTTCTAAGGAGGGGACTGTTTAAGACAGATAAAAGACTTCTTTTCATGATAGCCAAACCGCTTGATGCACATTGAAGGCAGTAATCATCAGTCTTTGCATTTTTCTTTCCCTTTCAGGGAGGACAGCAAGATACAGATGTGAATTCTGATATTGAGCACATCTACTCATATTGTTACACAAGCCTTAGAGAAGCTATAAAATGTTCCCAATTTCTGCATGCTTAAAATGACCTTTTAAAATTATCTTTGTGAGTCTCTTGTCAGACTAGCCTTGGTCCCTTCCAACCTATCTTTTATGTATCCTTTTGTTACTCTTCGGAACAGAGCTCTGTGTTCCCAAGAGGGTTTTGATAGTAGCAAATTGCTCGTATCAGCTTAGAAAAACCCATCCTCTCCTGTACTGTATGTCCTTTTATTTAATTTATAATAGTGAGGCAATTGGATCCTTTGCTTTGTTCTCAATATAAAGTAACAGAAACCTAATAGGAGCAACCAGTGGAAAGGAAAACCTTACTCTAGGGCACGAAAAAAATGTCCCTGTGACAGACATCACACTGGGAAACCATGAAATCATGACCTGGTTTAGCTCTAGCCAAAGAGGTGGTTATTAGGGCAACGTAGTTCAAGAAGCAAGTTACATCAGGTTTTTGCATTCTTTGGGAGTGAGAAGGACAAGGGATGCCAGCACAAAAAAGAAAAGAAAAAAAAAAAAAGGTTACACAAGGAGAGGAAAGCAGTCTGCTTTCACCTTTTATTCACAGTATATTTCCACTGCTGACTTCTCATTTTGCGGATTCATGGTTGTCTGAGTGTTGACAGGAATGAATTGGCTTGTCATTACTTGAGACAGATGCCCCATACAAGAACAGGAGCAACTATGAGACACATGCTTTAGCATTAATATTGCTTTTCTATCAAGGTTGAAATTTGGGACTCTACAGATTTTAGCTGGGTAATTCAGCAGAAGTTACAGTCAAAGGTAGTTACAGACATTGGTAGAAAGAATCCCACTAATCTTGTGATCCTCTCCAAGTAAACTTTGTGTATGGAAAGTAACTGAATTAAAATGCTATGCTGAATGATAAAAACGCAGACTTCACTCACTACTGTGGTGATGCATTCCTCCCTTCTCAGGCCACACTATGATCTGAGTATGTATGCATACATAAAGGAGATGGGTTACTATCTTTTACAATCAAGTTTGTCACCAGAAAAATCTCTTATGATTCTACTTCTTAATTTGTATTTGTAAAGCATCATATGAAGTTATTAGTCTATAAAAAGAATTAAGAAAAATAAGAAAAGTCATAGTATATTGCAATAGTGCAGGCAATAAAAACATAGGGTTCATACAGGAAGAATGCAAGCTTAGTATAAAGTTTATAGATGTCTCAATCCACTACTGTCAAACCCTACATTTGCTTTTCCTGTATTAACAATGGAACACCTTTGTTACCTCTTTGGTTTCATATTTATTCATGACTAGCACATGTTACCTCACATCAACAGTTAGATATTATATATGTGAAAAACATGTAAATGGAAATAATTCCTGTGATTGGTGATGACTCCATTAAACAATTTTCATTAATTTGATCTTTTTGGAAATGTAATAGCATTTTGCAAAAACATAGAAACAATATATTGAGTTTTAGTTTCTTCATTATTCTTAATGTACTACATTATTGATGTTGCCTCATTGACCTTGTCCCCTGAGGTAAGCACTGCTGACACCTTTTTTATTATTTTTCTCATTAATAAACATGTGCCTCCTTAAGTAGCCCATGTACTTCTTCCACCATGTAGAGCGGATAAAGGGTCTTTTATCATTCATTTATTATTCATTGACTGTTGATTCTATCCCTGCCATCTTCCTATGAAAAGACCACTGGAGTGGTTAGTTTCTTAATTTTGTACCCATGCACATAACTTAGGTGTTTGTGTAAGAATTACAGGCTCTGTATTTGGACACTGATAAATGAAAACACAAATTATTTGTTGTTGCTGTTTTGCCTACGAGCAAAGTATGTTATTAATGTAATTTGGTAGCAATATCTCATTTTAAAATACAAATGCTGACACTGCACTAGATTGAGGGTAATCCCTACCTCTTTTCCCTACCACTTTCCTTCCCTAAATTCACCGTGTCCTTTATCCCCTTAGCAAACTTTCTAACAGGCTGTGCTGTGTGATTTAACAGAGAGTAGATTACAGGTAACTCCATGGTTAGACACTAGCCTACAGTGTAGCTCCACTAAATCTGTTATTCCAGAGCAGGAAAAAAAAAAAAAAGCAAAGGAAAATATGCTCTGTGATCCTTACAGAGTTCTTAGCCACACAGATCCACCAAAGGCAGAGAAAAAGACCTCCTTCTGCCACATCATCTAGACATGCACTTCCCCTATGCTACCTCATCTAAATGCAGATGTCTGTGTAGCATTTACTTAGCTCCCTCTTCTTCTGTCTTAGGCATACAAACATGGTAAATATAGGGACAGCTTTAAAGTCTCTGAGTACATCCTCTACATAATTGCCATGTTTCTCCATAATGATATAGGAAGTGTTCAGTCCAAAAAACCAAAAAACCCCAAGGTTAGGAGATAAAACCTCTTGACTATTATAATTGTTTCACTGCCTCTGTAATTGCAAAAGTGAAGTCAATGCATTTTCTGTGCCTGATGGGGAGGATACAAAAGTAAAAGGTCAAGGCTTTATCCATCTGTGGTTCTGCCACTGACTTAGTGTATAATCTTGCCCAAATAACTTTGAGCTGTTGTTTATAAGGTCCTAACTAGGATAGTTAATGGCATCTTCCTGCTCTGCAAATAATTTTAGGTCTATGCCAATTTTAGTAGCTTAAGAACGTTATTCAACATTAATTTATTGCGCAATGCTTTTAAATGCCTTTTGTGTCCTAATTTTTCTGTATTAATGTTTCCAAAACTGTCATGACTGTAAAATGTATTTAAAATCCTTATTTTTGTTATGCTATTTTCCCATAATTGGTAGTGAAAAGGGATTTTTTTTAGCAATGTATCCTGTTTTCCTCTAATGCTGGCTTAAGTCATTGAAAAGTCATGCCATCATAGCAATATAAAGGTATACTTTGAAATTTTGACTTTATTCAGAATTGTTCACAGTTGCATTCACTCAACCCAACTATTTATTCTTTTATTTTCTCATCCATTCATTCTCTCATGCACTCTGCTACTGACCTATTCCCTCCCTGCATTACATATCGGTTTGCAAATCTCTGGGCACGTTCACTGCCCTTTTCACTGTCTTAGTAAAAACCTACCACCTGTTCACTCACTCACTCTTGGACAGATCTGCCCTAGGTCTCAGACCTGGCTTCTGAGATAGCTTTGGTCTCCTCTCAATCCCTCCCTACCTTGCTCATGTATCTTCTACCCTGTAGCTTATTTGTTTCTAAGTTTAATCAAGGACTGCAGATTTAAGAGCACCGTCAGTTGTTACAGCTTTCTTTAAGCCCTTTTTCTTGCTTAATTGCTTATTTTTTTTTCCTGGCACAAATTTGATACAGCTTGCCTAGACTTAAAATAGCTATGTGTAGATTCAACCTCAACACATTGTCTGAAGTAGGTGTATTAGGACTGAGGAAGTCTTTACATATTATTACTTTGCATCATGTGTCCTTTTGAAGATTAGACTTTAGTATGCTTATCGTAGAGGTTTTTAAAAGCATGTTTCCTCCATATCCTTGGAATACCCACTATCAAATTGATGTGGACATGTACTAGCAATCATTCATTAGATGATCTTATTGCCACAGTATGCATTATTTGGAAGATTATCATCTTTTTTAGGAAAACAAAATCAGTTATAATTACTGTGAGGACCCGTGTCTTTAGCCCTACACTAGCTCACATACAACCCAGATTAATATTACAGACCTCCGGAAAACATGTCAAATTTGTGTTGGAGGCCATTTGTTTTTTAATCCTGTGAAACACACGACTTATAATTGGAACCCAAAAGGAATTTTCAGTAGTGCAATTTATGGGACCACTTAAACATGGGGGTTTTTTTGGGAACATACAGCGTTGTATGTTCCCAACACTGTTATTACTAGTGTTTTCTTTTTCTCATCAAATCCCATTTGGTAATATATTCTACTTGAAAGAATATTCTAAATGTGACTGAGAATCTGCCGTTTGACAAGGTACAAATATGAATTCCTTGTTTTACCTCCAACCTTCAAGTCTTCAAGACTCTCCAGGTTTTGCTGAGAAGAGATTGAAAACTACATTATACAAATTAACAATATAGTTCTTAAGAAGTCATGACATCTAACCTTGACAGAGTCAGAAATAATGGAAATTTTGTCTTGGTGCTAGCCTTTGCTCCATTTCCCTTGTGCCACTCCAGGTTTTTGGAAATTTTTAAAGACTGCAGGCTTCCTGGGGAAACCTGACAAAATCCCTGTGATTTTCCTACTCAGAGCGCAGAACTGCCCAACTAGATTTTGTAAAATGAGAGATTAAAAAAGCATCTTTGTTTCTTCCCTTGGAATATCATTTAATAGTTGTATCCCTCAGGAGATGCTTAGTCTTATCTACACTACTGGGTTTTGCTAGCATATTAATACCAGCAGTCAGTCCCAGTGGCAATGTAGGTTAATCTTTGGATGGTATAAGTTACAGCAATTGCCCAAATAAAACATAAGGATTTTTTTATCATGCTATTGTATTTGCAGCAAGGATTTTCTGGCATGGGTTCATTTGACCCTTTTTTATGCCCCTGTGAGATTCAGGTTAATCATCAGAACTGGTTCTCCCCCTTCCTGGCAGACCATGGCTTCTCAGCTCCTCCTGCTCCCCACTGCTGTCGGCCCCCAGAACTGGGTATGACTACTTTCTTCTCCATGCCTCATATCCAGTGTTTTGATGGCATTATGACCCTATTTGATGTCAATGGTGTGATGAACACTGGTTACCCAATGTTACGCTGGACTAAACTAAGTCACCAATTTGAAAATGTCATGCAGGAAAACTGATTTCACACTGTTTTTCACACAACAGACTGTTTGCTGGCTATGTGAATACCCTCCTTCAGACTCTATCATCTCACAGACCCTGAAATATCAAGGCTGCTTTGCATCTAAACTTCCTTCATCTGAGGTTATCATGTCTCCATGCCTTTAAGAGACTCAATTTCCGCAATGATTTCTTCCTCACAATATTTCTCACCTACAGCTAATATGAATTATTAGAGATTGACTAGCATGTTATTATAAAAATACAATTTTGTGTAATGCTGGAAATTAAAGCTCAGCCAGTAAAGCAAGTGCCAATATCTGACAAACTAAATATTTTGTTCAGTCTTGCTTCAATGACTGTTGCTAACCAAGCTATGGCAACCTCATGACACCGGTACCACCTGTTCCACAGCAATAAAAAAACCCAAACCAAACCCCAACCCAAAACCAGACACCCATGTGCTGGTCCCTGTAATTCATCTGAACAGTCACACCAGGCGTGCACGGACATGATGGTAATCAATAACTCTTCAGTGACTCAGCAGAAGAATTGCGGGTGAGATCTATGCATTTACTGACCTATTTTCTGTCCTCCTTTTATATACCACCAAGCAGTCACCTAAGCGAACCTATGCTTTAAGGTGCAATAATTCCAGTAACGTTTGCTTTCGATACCAGTAACGTTTGCTTTCGATACGAGTTATTCCATTCCCATGGTGCCGAGAGGATGGATCCCAGGTGCGGTTTTCCCTGTGGTCTGCGGCGAGCAGATCCATCCTGCCCAAGACGAAAAGGCGCAGGAGGAGCCGCGGAATGCGACAAGTGGCACTAGGTGTGAGGAGCTCCGGCGGCTCTTGCACAGCCCAGCTGAACTGCGGGACACCGCACCTGCTTTCGGCAGAGGCGCCTCGGTGCCTTGCCAAGCCCCTCAGTCCCAGGTGGCGAGGGAGGAGCCGCTCCGTCGGCGCCGTGACCGGGCTAATGTCACCCGGCGCCGTTGCCGCTCCGGCCGCCCCGCGGGGCCGCTGCCGTTAACGGGGCCGCGCCGGGCGCGGGGCAAGGGACGAGCAGCACCGAGCAGAGGGTGGCTCGGCCCCGCTGCCGAACCCCCGGGAACGAGGGCCGGGTCCGCCCCCAGCGCCGCCATACTGCGGGGCAACCCAAACTTGTTACACACGGGCACCAACTCCTCCTCCTGCTCCTGCTCTTCCCGCCGCCTCCGCCCTGCCCCCGCCGGCGCGGGGAGGAGGGGGCTGCGCCGGCCCAACCCCAGCCGCGGAGAAGCCGACGAGGCGGGCGGGGGCCGCGCGAGGGGAGCGCCGCAGCCCCCCGCAGGTAGGAGCGCCCGGCGGGGCGGGTTGTGCGCCGGCCGGCGGAGGAGGAGACGGCGGCGGGGGGCGGGCAGAGAGAGCAGGAGGCGGCGGCCAGGGAGCGGTCGGCACTGAAGCAGCGACTGTCCGTGCCCGCCGCGCCTTCTCCCGCCGAGGTGGGTGCGGGGCCTGGGGGACTCGGCGTGGCGGCGGGCGGCGCGGCCGCACCTACGGAACGCAGTCGGCCCTGCCGGCTGGCGGGGCCCGGGCCGCCGCTGGGCGAGGGCGGGGGGCGAGGGCGCTGGCAGCCCCCGCCTGCGACGCGGCTGGAGCGAGACGGAGAGGAGGAGCCTCTAGCAGCAGCAAATGAGCGAGGGCTGCCAGGTTTATAAATCTGCTTTTCCCCCCACCGGCCCCGAGCCCCGCTGACTCCGGCGGGAGTGCCCGCTCGCCGGCCGGCTTACAGCTCCCCCAGGTGCGTTCCCGGGGCGGCGATCGGGCCCTTGCCGCCAGTGCTGGCCGCACCTGCCGCAGAGACGGGGGCCGGGGGCTCGCCCGAGAGTGGTGAGGACGGATCCGAGGCGTTTTCGTCCGGCTGAGAAGCGGCCGGTTTCCACGGACCATCAGCCCAGGTTGCCAGGACTGTGTCCAGGCGCTTTGCGGGGGGGCCGCTGTCTGCTGGGTACCGCCGTCCCTCATTCAGCGTAGAGCAGGACGCGGTACTGCGTGCTTGCTGTCGGGTAACCGGCTGCATAGGTTCTGAAGAGCTGTTATGTGCTATTTTCTTTTTCAGCTGTCAGGAGAGTTTCAATCCATCCTCCACAGAGGTGCCGAATTTGCAAGGTACTGGTGAAGAGAGAGATTTCTGTCCCCATTTGCCCCTGAGCTAATTCTGAGGGGATGTCTTCACTGCTTCCCGGAGTTGTGGGTTTTTCAGTGGTATTTTCCGCGTATACAAAGCTATGCATCATGGGCTTTAAGGGAGAAGGATTGAGTGGATAAATGCAGCCGTGGTAACTTCATTGTTTGCAGCTCCTTTCTATTACGTGACTGCCTTTAGCAGGGTGGGGAAGAGTAGCTTGATCCTGCCCTGATGTGGGAGGGAACCTGCTGGATCTGTAGGTTGAAGGGATTTTTCAAGTCGGCTTTTTGGTTTAATGCTGAAACATTTTCCTGTGTTCGTTCACGTCTTTATTATCATGTACCTTTTGTGGGGAGTTACTTCGGCTGAAAAATGTGAAACATCACCTCTAAAATTATGGCACCCAGGTATTTCTAGTAGCTCTGGAAATCAGTGTAGTAATAAAACCTTTTTAAAAGAAAATTAAAATTCCTACAGTAATGAGTACACGGCTGTTGGCTGCTTTGTGCCTGTCAGGCTCAGAAATAGCTACTGATCTCATATTCTCTTTTGGATACCTGTATGGAGGTTTTGTTAGAGAACTGTTTAATGACTTCTTTTATTAGAAAGAGTGCGAGCTCAGGCAGTTACGCAAGTGCGCCTAAAGGAAGCTGTGCTGGCTGCATGGATGGTGAATGTGGAGGCCGAGCCGGCGTGGGAGTATCATTTACAAACTGAGTTAGAAAGGGGCATTGTAAGAGAGAGCCGAGTGGCTCGCATCGGGTGAAACACTGTACGTACCATGTTGCCTGCTGTGCGGGGAAGAGCGTTAGTACACTGTGCTGCCTGGGATGAGCAGGCTATGTATGGATGGCCACTCATCATTCTTTCCGGTAGCAGAGATGAGGTATAGGTGACTTTTTTTCCACTGAAAGCGAATGAGTGGCATGGGAGTGTGTTACTGCATGTATATTCTTAGAGGAAAAAAAAAAAAAGCTTTTCAAATGGGGAGCTGGATTGACAGATGAAGTCTGTCTTTACTATGATCTCTTAGCTTGTAGAGGAAGTATTTCACCATCTCTCCCCCCTCCCCTGAAGCAATTACTTTATATACCTTTTTCGATGGTCAAGGATTGCTACAGCATCTGCTGACAAAAGCTGCTTGCATTAATACCTACCAGAATATATATCTATAGCTGTTTTTTAAATTTCTCTCTTTTTTTTTTTTAATAAGAAACAAAAGCCATTGTAGCTAGTGGGGAGGGTGGTAGCTGCTTCCACAACAAATGAAGCGTTTGATGTGAAAGATTTTATTTCAAAACCGTAACACTGATTCATAGATTTTTTGGACACTCTAAGTACAGGTGTGCCTACAGACTTAATTTAATATGCTGTGTTGCCATCTCTTTGCTAGTGTTATGTTTCAGTCCCCTCTCCTTCCCCCACACCCACCCCATTCCCTGCACCAACCGCTATTACACTGAACACTCAATAACCTTTTTTGTTGACCTTACATGGATGCAGCAATACCCTGCCAAAATATGTGGATTTATACTGCTAAGAGGTCCTGCAAGGAGAGAGGTTCTGGATGCCCTGGCACATCCCATATTGGCTGGCCTCGTGAGCAGCTGAGGTTCAGAGTTCCCTGTTTCATGCAGCCTTTTGCTGGGGAGGAGCTGGAGAACTGCTGAAGGCCACTTGGGTGGAGTTGAAATCTGCACTGTGCTTGCTCTGCAGCGCACTCTTGCCCTCTCTCCCAGCTGTCTTAGGGGGTGTGTGCCAAATGAATATTTTCATTTAAAAATACATTTTCTTAGTTGTTTTCTTGCAGTGAAGCAGGTGGGAGGTCTTTCAGTCAAGTCAAAATTAATTCTTGTTCTGGGCTGCTAGCATTAGATGTAATGCTTGCATATTGCCACCTAGTTTGCAAAAGGTCTTGGATAAGTTGATAGGTGGTTGTGCCATAATCTGATTTTTAAATATGACTTTTAAAAGTGGGACTCTAAATAAGTAGAAATAAAATCATGGAGCATTTCTGTTGTACTTATATTATCGTGGAACTCCGCTGATTATTTTGTTTTAGTTTTGGTTTTCTCCAGGAAAGAGGGAATCTCAAGCCAGTTGCTGCAATAGGGATTTTGTAGGTAACAAGAACATTAAATATTTCTTCTGAATGTTCAGAGGTGAAGTTTCTTATCCCAGGTTTTGCTGTGCAAAGGTAATGAAACAATTGCCAAAGTTGACTAACATGTCTTGTAAGCCTCCAGTGCTTCCAAGTGTTGGATCTTGTTGGATTCATATTCTGTGATTTAAATGAGTTGAAAAGTAGTTTCTGAAGGTATATGACCAAGAAAGCATTATTCATGAATGCATGGTGATCTACTATGCTTCTTATTAAACTAAAAATCACGTACTTGTAGACATGACTGAGACAATTTTTCACAGTGTTTTAAATTCTGGGTAGCATGTGAGAATAAGGTTGGAGATTTAAAGATGACAACGAAAACAAGTAAAGCAAATAGTAAACTTTCACTGTGGTAGTATTTAACAGTTTGGTGGAGGAGTGTTCTCTGTTGTGCCCTATACTCATTGGCTATATGCTATGTTAATTAACTGAAGAAAGGTGTGCTCAGTTGGGAACCTGCATAATAAACAAGGAGCTGGGAAGTACTTTTGGCTTTTTGTTTGGTTGCTCTTTCTCTGAAGTTTTCTGCCTCCTTTTTTCCAACTAGTCATTTCTCTGATGATAAAGCAGTGTTTTATAAGGCTTTCTTCATCTGGCTTTGCATAGTAGTGCTGTGTTTGAGTGTCTGAGTAGATAGGAAAAAGAACTGTGTTGAAAAGAATGAGAGAAGTCCCACTTTACTTGTATCATGAGCTTGGGAAGTTGAAGTGGCTGAAGAGTTGCTTTTCAGTGGAGCTTACAACTGGGTGAGTACCAAAAGGAGCTTGGGAATGCCAAAAGGCACTGCTGCAGCTTCCATTTGCAGTTAACTTGTCTGTGTGTTGATATAGCTGTGCAGGCTAGATGAGGAAGCTGTTTCAATTGTTTCTCTTCTGATAGGAGGTTTTGTCCTTGTTTCTTGGATGAATTAATGAAAGGAACCAAAAATTACTTTTCCATTCCCATACCTCTTCAGATACAAAGAAAAAAGTAGAACCTCCTATTTCAGACTAATGTGTGCTGTCATCCTGGATTGGGAAGTTTTAGATCTTACTGTTGAGAACTGGATTAATGAGGTCTTACATTTATAATACAATTGTATTCTGGCCAAAAAGCTTTTATATTCTTTCATCTGTCTGTAAAGTTCCAGGAATGCAATGGCCTGTTTAGCTTCTGGAGGTGCTGTTGCCTACCTTCACGATGAGGGAGGATATTGCCTTCAGTAAGAAGTATATTGAGCTCCACTTCTAGCCGGGGGTGTCAAAGAGCTGCTCTGCTTCCTCCTGCTTCCTGTAACACCAAGTTGTGGTGCAGAGAGGCTCTGGTATGTCAGGGTTTCTGAAAACAAAATGAGTAGATATGCCAGAACTTACTTTTAGTAGGTGTAGTGCTTTCTCTTTTTTTTTTTATGATGAGAGGGAGGAGGAAAAAAAGACTTGAATGAAGGGGCATGAATGCTGTCTTCAGTACTGTAACTCTGAGACTTCTCACACATAAAGTCTTATAAAGCAACAAACAGCAGGCTTTACTTCAAGAGTATGTTCTGTACTGAGGGGGCCAGTTCTTGTGGCCTGGGTGGGAAACAAAACAGAGGACAAAATAATAAAAAACTGTAAAGAGATGAAAAAAAAAATCTGTAGATGTAAGCAGGTAAGGAACTTAGGAACCTTTGTAAAGTGTACATATAGTTGGTTGAAGACCATGTATGAAATTTAGAACCAAGTTTGTTGGTACAAGAGGGAGTGGACACACTTTTTTTGTCTTTCTCTGCTCTTCCACGTATTTCTTTTTGCCTCTGTTCATGTACAGCAGTGAACTCATAATCCACTAGGCATTTTCTGCATTGATCCTCTTAAAAAATTAGTATTAGCCTATATATGAGGCAATCTAAAGAGGATTGAACACTGCTGCAAAATTAGTACCTGTTGGCCTCATTGCAAGGACAGGCAGGTTCCCTGTTTCTTGCACGGAGCCTGGTTGTGTGTTCCCCTGCAGGGTTGTGCAGGCTGAGCAGATGTGTAGGTGATAGACCACTGGTATGTAAGTGACTTGGAAATACATGGAATTAGCAGCCTGGGAAATTATGACAACGTTAGTGCATCTGATTACTTACCTGGGAGACAGAAAGGAATATGCAAAGCAGGGGAAGGTTTATGGAGATTGCCAATTCTGCTGGGAAAGCAGGGAGGAGAGGAAAAGCTTTTACAGATTTGGTTAGCTCTTTGCTGGTGTGCGCTAGAGAGACCAAAGGTTGTCTGGAAGCTAAAGCAGGTCTGACAGAACTGCAGCAAGGCAAGACAATGGGGAGACTGCTGTTCCTGTGTCTGAGTAAAATCTCCAGGTCCACACAGATTTGCATGCATTGCAAATGGCAGAGCCAAGGAGTAGGGGGAAAAATGCATGAAATGTGATTATAGTTCTTGCTTTGTTGAAGAGTAGTTTTCACGGCCAGGCTTTAACAGTATTTCTGAGTTTTCTTCCTTCTCCCAATGTAAAGCAGGCATTCTTCTTGCCCCAGATAATTGATTTATAAGTATATGCTCAGTTGTGCTTTATTTTTTTTTTTAATAAACAAATGATACTGTATGAACTTTGTAATTGAATATACAAAGAGATGCATAGAAATGTGGAGGCTTTTTGTTTTTTATAGAATGTCTTTTGTTCTCATTTCCACTGAAAGTGATAATGTGTTATGATTGTGTGTTACTGGAAAAACAATGCGGGATATGGGGAAGAGACCTAGAGAATGGGAAGCTCTTGGATTTGTATTTGAATTCTCTCTCTGTGTAAGTTTTACATGTTCTGGGGAGAATGGAGCAATATAGGCTTTTTGAAAAACAAAGTGCACATTGAATTGATGTCTTAAATCAGGTCATTGAAGTTGTGCTTGATGTTGGTTAGGTTTGTTGTAATTAAACTCATAATTCTGGAATACATCAAAAGGAGCTCTTGATTGTTTTGCTGAGTGTAATATAGACTGGTCAAAGTTTGTGTGAGGACACAGTTAATTCTGTAATTTATCTCCATAAAATGCATTACTTTACCTTTCTGGTTGGCAGATCATCTCTTGTGACAGTAGGAAAGACTAAACTCGCAATACCTTGTGGTGTTTGGGACTGCCATATGCACATGGATAACTGATTTGTTTGCTAGAATTACAGTAACTTGTAAGAATGTATGTTAAAACAGTATTTTACAGATACTCTGTGCTTTCACATCATCAGGTAATGCTTGAATTTATTCAAAAGACATTTATTAAGTCATCTTTAAGAAATAAAATCCCAGTTGTTAATGCAAGCAGAACATTTGACTGTTTATTAAAATCAGATGAGACTCCTCCTGCTTGTCTGAAGGAAGGACAAGATCCTTTTGCTTCTTTTAAGGAAGTCAATTTGTGGAAGGGGGATCATTGGACCAACTGATACAATGACAGGCTTTGGAACAATCAATATTCTCTCAACCTAATCTTATAAAATATTTATTGCCCTTCTTTCTGAGCCCCATCTTGGATGTTCTCAGTAGACTCTGTAATTCATGCCAGACATTGCAGTGTGAGCCATGAGATATTGCTGTGTCTAAATCTGTACTTAATTTGAGTATGGTAAGAGTTGTCTGAAAAGCATTTAAACAGAGAGGAGTAGTCTGCACACAGAAGTTAATAATCAGGGCCCTGGTCTTGCCGTCAGGTTTGTGTGCGTGGAACCTAGCTGAGGCTGGGCTTATGCCTGCACAGGTTGCCCTCTAGTACAGGGACCTGCACAAGTATGCTCTTCTGACCTCTCAAAAGAACAACAACAAAAATCCAAACCAAACAACCTCCCCCCCAACAACAACAACAAAATGATCCAAACCAACCAAAACCACACACACACAACCCCCCAAAAACCAAAAACCCCTGAAAACAAGCTTTATTTGTCTGCAGATTTTGAGTCTGATTGACCAATACTGTGCTCAAAGCTTTTTTTTTTTTCCTCCCATATATTTATTATTTCTTTTCACAAAAAGTGCCTAAAATGGCCAGAGGCAAGAAATTCAGGCATTCCGTTTTCCACTCAGGAATTGCATATAATTACTAAGGATTTGCTAGAGGTGCATGTGTATGCACACACAGATCCCCATCTGTGTATGATTGTAGATGTACTGCACCTGAAGGGTCTGTTTGTCAGAAAATGATTCATTGATCAGAGCTGTAAGTGTAAAGAAAATAAGTACCTTTGATGGAATTAGTAGCTCCACCAAGAAAGCAAAATAACAAAAAGCTCCTGCAAAGCCACTAAAAAAATCTGTATTTTTGCTCAGTGGTAGGAATTAAATTTTTCTTTCCTGTTAAAATCTATTCCTATTTAGGTGAGAGAATGACTGCCTTTTTTCACTAAATTATTGGGATTGTTGAAAATCTGCAATTAAATGTTTAGGTGCTTGGCCCTGTGGAAATAAATTTACTGCTTAGTTGAATCTGACTTAGGTTTTACTCAGCATCAGTGAAATTGATAAACTGCTTTGAAAGGTCACCCTGATTATCTTCTAGGTAAGTGAGACATAGAATGTTATTTCACTTCCTTTGTACTGGAATTAGTTGTGAAGGATTGTGTGATGAATATGTGAGACCTTTCCATAGGCTTAAGAGCTTTAATGTCTACAATTTTCTCTCTCTAAATGATGAAAAAATAAAAGAACCAACCCATAGGTATATATTCACAGTATATCAGCTGTTTAAAATATTTAACTGGCTATTTCTAATGAGGATGGATACTACTGAAATAGTTTCTTTCTTCAAATATGTAGATAAATTTGTTCTAAATGTATGTTGAACCTTTTATGTATCTGAGGGATTTATTGCTGCAATGTCAGAGGGTGTGTGACACAAATCTCTAAACACGTGACTGCAAAAATAAATGTATATTTTGGCTCGTGTGTATTAAGATGTTGATAAGAACACATTCTCAGATGGTTGAATTTGCCTCTTTGGAACTGATTTAAAATAATAATAAAAAAATGCAAGTGTTTGCATTTGCCTAGAAGTGGGCCTCCTGTGTGCATAAATTGATTGTGCATCAAATGATACATGCTGATATCCAGGAATTCCACTGAGGTTAAGAACTTCTTTTTCCCTCTTTAGCACTGACAACCATTATTGGTAGAAGTAACCATTATTCGGAAGCTGTCTTCTGTTGTCTAATTTAATTGTTGGCTTTTATGAGAGTTCAGTTCCTGTTGCTGCATGTCTGCCTCTGTTTTTCTTCACAGCTCTGCTTTCCATCTTCTGGAATAGGATGCAGATTTATTATGTGTTAATTGCTTTGGAAAAAGAAATTTCTCAGCAGATTATGAAATGATGCTCTTGATCAGGTGAAGCATCTGATGGCCTGTGCAACCTCTGATTTCTGCTTAGTGTTTGCTGAGAAGGCAGTGTACTTTGCAGATGAATTTGCTGTAGTGTGAGGGATGGTGCTGAAACAGGTTTAGGAGCATGTCCTGGGAGATGGGCAAGTGCAGCAGAAAGTCAGTTGAGCAGGAGTATTTACTGTTCATCTGTGGAGGGTGAATGGAGTCTGCTGTGCTAATTTCTATGCAATAAATGGGCTTTGAGAGTCAAAGGTGCTAATGTGGCCCTGTCATTACAAGGCGCCCAACAGTGAAGGGAGCTTTTAGGTTCCCACAGAGAGATGTTGGCCTGCATGTTTCCATGGCAACAGCCATCCCTTACACATTTATAACCTTTGATTAAAGTTACAGAAAGGAGGGGGAAACCTTTTAAAAGTTACAAACGTATAGCTTTAACTAGATCTTTCATTTTAACAATATCCCTTATTTACATTCCTTGGAGTTTGGAGATTTTATAAGAAACACAGCTGTCCTTTCACCATTTGGTAGACTTTGAGATGACATTTGGGGGCATATGTGATGTTCTGGAGATGGCTATCTGACTTTGATCATAGCTGCACTAACATCTCTCCACCAATTTAGTTATTATTTATTTACATTAGTGTATTTTATACCAAAATTGTACTCAAAGTTTATTATGCAAAGGGATTTGTTACTCTGATAAAAGTGTTTGAGGAAAAAACCCCTAATTCTCTGTTGAACAAGACTTACTTTCAAAGAGGAGAAGCATGAGATAGCCTAAATTGTAGTTTCTTAAGCAGTATAGTGTCTGATGCACAAAAACCATACGCTGATGGGGAGAGCAAACTATTCCTGCAGAAACTTAGGCTTGCTCTTTCTTAGCTTTCAGGCTATTTGGAAGGGCATATTTATGCTTGCAACATCTTCACATCTCTCCCTCCTTTACCCATCTCTGTGTTCTTGACACTATTTTTCTTCATGCAATGGTGGCCAGATACCAGGATTGTGAAAGGAGAATTCTCTGTCCAGGTTAGCTATTCTCATGTGTAGTTGTTAGGTGCTCCATGTTGCACTTCCTGGGAATTTTTGTTACTGAAAAGCAACAGTTTTGCCACCTATCATTTTTCCTGGATCATCATTGTGAAGAAGTAGTAAATTACTTTCGGATTTCATGTTTATGCTAGAAGAACTTGAGCTGTAATACCAGAACTAATGCAGTGGGACTTATGCAGAGGGAACAAATAAAACTATGTTTCTTCTGTACCTTTACTCTGGACAGCCTAGGCTTTCTTTTTGCTTTGGACTAATCAGTACTGATTCTAGGTGAGGCCATTGCCCTCTTGGTGAGGGAGAATGACAGATGTTTTGTTGGGACTGCATGCAGAGTCTCTTCAGCATTTTGCCATCATGTCTTTCAGAAAGAAGAGGTGTGTAGATGCTACTAAGCTTAGAGGTTGGTGATTGATAGTTTAAATGGAGAGTTGCCTAGGGTTGCCAAAACAAGGAGTTCTAGTGCTACAGATGTATTGTTCCATCTGAATTGCGAAGGCTGAGCAGACTCTGTGGTTACTAAAAGCGTCATCTACTGCTTCTGCCTTGACTGTGAAGCAAAGCACCCTTCATGTTGCTCTTGTACAGATCCCTAATGTTCCTTGGGAGAGTTTTTGGTAGTGAAAGACTCAGTTGGTTACTGTGGAAAGTTCGTAGTGACTATGCAAACAGGACTTGAAAGTTCACGATGCTGGGATATTTAAAAGGATAGTCTCCATTATAAAAGAGATAAGAAAAAGACAAGTTGGAGGAAAAAATGAGAAGGTATTGCAAATTACTTTTTTTTTTTCACTTAGGCTGCAAAGGGTATTGGTACTATTCCTAATCTGTGTAATTTTTTTCTTAATTCCTGTGTATTGGGAGTGGTTTACAGTGACTCTTGTGATATGAATAAGTATTTCTGGTCACTCTGAAATAAGACATAACTGTTGTCTGCTTGGCATCTAAGTAAAAGCAGAAAATAAAGAGGTCTGCATGGCATCAGGACCTCGTGTCACATGGACATGGTGGCATAGTTACAGCGTTTCCATCCATTTTCATGAATTAGAAAGGTGAGATTTGGCACTAGTCAGTGTGCATTGGGGTTTTTTTAGTAGACAGAGGATGAGGCATTGTTTTGGCAATTTTTGGTTTTTACCAGAGTTAAACAGATGCATTTTAAGGCCAAAGTAACTTTTGGGTCAAGTTGCCTTACCACCTGAATGTAACATGTTATGCAAGTGAATATAGTTACATCCTTGAAGAGCTTGATCATTTGTCTTCTGAGAGAAGAATGCTTTCAGTAAAACATCAAAGTCACAACCCCCCCTCTCTGAGGCTGTGTTCTGGCGTTACCACCAGAGAAGAAATCTGTGCTGTTTTTGTCGGCTTCTGCAGTGTGGCAGGAGAACGTTCCCATAGCAGTTTTACAGTGCCAGGAGTTGATTGGGGTAATGCTTAAGTAGAAAACATTTGTTAGCTAGCTTATATGTCAATTACAGCTAAGATTCTAACCACTATTTCAGGATCCTGAAAACTTGTTTGCAAGCTTTGTGAGGATTTATGTCCTGTGTCACTAAGAAAGAATAAAACCAAGCAAGATCCAGATAAATAACATTAATTGAAACTGCCTAAAAGGGAGATAGAGATGTGTAGAGCTGGGAATCAAGTGGTCTAAAGGATATTGAAAACATGTGTTGGAGTTTGAAGATGGGTACATAAAATGCAGAACAGATTCTGGTGATCTGAGCATGTGCTTCTGGTTGGAGAGGTGCTGTGGCAGCTCTAAACTGTAGTGTTTCAGACTATGATGGTTGGGCAGTCTTTGAACAGTTCACCCTGATTGTGAAATGTCTGCCTGGATAAAGCTCAGCTGGAACAGATATGCATCTAGAAGATAATACTGTAGCCTTTGTTCAGGATTTGCAGGTTTTTATGTTTGCTTCTGAAAAATGTTTTGATGATCTCACTAGGAAGAGCAGTGTGGACTTTAATGTAATACTTACATTACAGCCAGTAGTACCATGAAAATGTTTGGTTAGGTGTCCTTGTGGGATTGTTACTGTGACTTCAAAACTTCTTCAGATGTGATCAAATGACTTCAGCAGGCTCTTTGGAGACCTTTCCTAAGGTGTTGAAAATCCTTTGTGGTTGCATGAGTTCAAGATGTTCAAGCCTTGAGATTTAACACTTTATAGAGTTGAAAATTGTAAATGTAGCTGAGATTCTGTATTTGATTACTTAGGCAACATGCTATTAGTTTTTTTCTTTATACATTGCCACCCGTGAGTGTACCCTCTGTTCAGACAGACGAACCTTTGGTTAGGGTTAAAATTAATCAAATATTAACAGTAAAGCCACACGCATTTTTTATAGGCCATACTATCTGAAGGTGGCATATATTAAGATTCTTGTGAGAAGCAAGAAAAAATGACGTTTTATTGCTGAGATACTGACAATAATGATGCATATCAATTTTAGCATTCAAAGAGGGAAAGTACAGTTTTGAACCACAGTGTTTGTTTAGGCAAGTGTTTTTTTTTAAAATGCATTGATGGAACTGTTTGTGCTGTTGTGAGCCAGAACAATGTCAGGTGGGTACTACATGTACTGGAACAACAACTTTAATGTTTCCTGAATTGTCCTGAGTAGAGGAATGTGAAGGACAAAACTGTAATAAAAATAGATGATTATTGCTTTTCACTGAAAGAGAAAAGCTGTAGCTCAAATTCAATTTAGTTTAAATTCTTGATGTTTCATTTCCTTTTTACTACAAAAGAGTTCATAAAAACATATTTCATACCTTGCTTTTGAAGACAAATATATTCCATGAGACTTAGAAGTCAGGCTTAATTAAAATTAAAACACTTTAAATTTTAATATCAAGCTGCTTAGAAATTGTTTTAATCTAAATTTTAAAGTAAAACTGCATAGATAGTTACTGTTGGTTTAGTGTGTTTTTAGTGACTGGTAAATGTATCTTGTTATATAAATCAGGTACATGTAAAGGTATTTCTAACACCTAGGACAAACAAGTATATAAAGCTTGTTTTAGTTGCCTTAAATTCCTAATACTGTGATGTACAACAGATTACACACATAGCTGTTTGTTGTCTTTGCACATTGGCACAGATTTTCCAGACTCATCACACCGAACCAGTAGTGGGATTTGTGAGGAAGTGTTAAGCGCATAGAATAAGAGCCAAGGCATGCTATATCCAGGACAGCACCAGCAGTGTGATCGTGATGTTTTCTGGGGCTCTGTTGTGATTTGTACAGTCTGTGTAGCAGTTGTTCAAAACCTTGTATTTGTATTAGTACTTTGAGTGCATGTGTTCATGGCAGAGGCAGGAAGTGGGAAGGTGAATGCTGTTAACTTTTCATAAAATTCACAGCAAGATGCAGAATTCATCAGAGGCTTTGTCACGGCCCAGCTGTCAGCCAGTGAGTTACCCGTAGGAGTAAAGTACTTGTGCTTGTTTTGGGGTTGAACTTTGTGGCAGGTGGAAATTTGAGTTCACTAAAACAGCTGAGTGTTTGCTGTGGTAATTGTGGCATGTGTCTGGACTTTGGCTGTAACCCCCTGCTCAGCTCTTTGGCAGGAGGACAGTGTGATCTGATCCAAAGCCTGAGGTCAGCTACTCAGGCTTTTACATCTCTGAGAGGCATGTGGAACAGCCTAACTCTGAAACTGCTAAAGGGAGAGAAACTGTGACAGCAGGGAGGATCAGTAATGAAGCTTAATGCTTCTTCTTGTGGCCATCTGCAGAGTTGAAAACATGTTGGTAAGGATCACTGTTCATTGAGTAATGGCTTTGTACTTAGGGGTCGTGTAGACGTATCACAGAGGAATACATTGATTAATCATGAAAGTGTTTCTAGTGCGAGCAGGAAACACTTAAAAACCTGAGCTTTTCATTAGCACTTCCGATTCCCTGTCTAGCTTCTGTATGATGAAATACAGGAATTTATTTACTTCTGGACTTGAATGTCTTAAACATTTGGCAAAACCTTCTTGCACTCAAGGTTTCTTTATCTGCTTACATTGCTGCCATATATCTTCAAGTTTCTCAGGATGCCTTGATCACTTTCAGTATACAAAGCACTTCTTACTTTTGGATCTCCCAAAGCTAAGATTTCTTTCTCCATTTTCAGAATTTTGCTTTAATTTTAATTCCTAATTGTATTTGTTTTTCAGAGTTTGTGTGAAAAAGTTGAAAGGTTTCTGTGTTACTGTGATGTGACATGAAGCAAGGGCAGTTTAATCTTTAGTAGTTGATGAAAATGTGAGCTTTAAAAAACATTTGGGGAACAGAGAAGAAATATAAGTCATTTTTTGAGAGGTTGAGGAAGTGATTGTGAAGGCTTCAGAAATTCTATTCCAACAGTTAAACTGTGCCTGGTGAAGCCAAATTAGGTAGTTCCCTTAATGTGGAAAAGAGGGACTTTGAGGTTGTGAAAAGATGGTGTTTGTCGGTTTCACAATTAATGAGGTCCATTTTCTGCAAAAATCTAAAGACTTTAGGCTCAAGTGTAATTGACGGCTTTATGGTACTACCAGGGCTGTAATATTCTGCTGGCATTCGGGGGCCCCAATCAGGTAGGTGTGTTAAGAGTTTATGGTATCTAAACACCAGTGAGAAATATGGTCACTGCTGTATGAAGTTGACAGCATGGTTTGAAACAAGAGGAAAGTGAGCCTCATGGGAGGAGGAGAAGCAGCATTTTGAAAGATAATTTGAGTGGTCTGGCTCCTTTGAGTCACTCAAATTTACCTTTGGCTGTTTTATCTGAAAATGCTTTCCAGGTAAGTCTTTCTGTGGAAGTGAATCCCAAATGCTTGGAGGAGGGAAAGGCGGCAGTAACTGTTAGTTTATTGAATATACAGCAAAATTAAAGGAGTGTGGGGCAGGGAATATGAGCATCAGCCAGATGTCTGAGCTGTGTGCCACAGATGTCAAGAGTGGACAGTTAGGAAGGGTATGGAGTTGGGAAGGATGGAAAACTGGATAAAAAGAAAGATGTATTGGATTTATGTGTTCTTATGGAAAAAGGTGATTTTGCTGTCTTTGAGAAGGAGGATGGGAAGGATCATGTCCAGATTTTCAAGTGCATGTGTCATGTGAAAAGAGAAGGTGACTTGCTCTGAAGAAATACATCCATGCAATTACTAGATGTTGATGATTGTGGAGTGAAACTATAGTGTGTATTACTGATCTGATGAAAGCTGAAATATGTGTTACTCTGATTCACACATTACCTTTTTGGTATACCCACTGTGAGTATATTAACAGAGCCCATGATCATGTTTTTCTTCTCTATCCCTCCAATTTGCTGAGAAATAGATAACTAGTTTTATTTTCTAAGGTATTTATGCAGAGAAGTAAATCCATCCCATCTTGTAAATCTAGTAGAATTTTACTAGTATCCTTCTTATGCCAGAGCATTAGAACTTGCAAACTTACTGCTGCTGATTACCATGTTCACACTATGATAAAAATTTAAAGATAATTCAATTGATTATTGCTTATGTTTTTGTATCTAGGTATACAAAACATGTTGGGAGTTCATTTCTACAGATGGATTTTCCCTGAGGTTTGTATTCAGGCTGCACTGATTGATCCTTGGCATAGCTGTATCGATAAGCTAAGTCCTAATAGGCGGCTGGTAATAGAACTGGGTTTCTAGAGGGCAGCCTTAACTGGCATATGGGTCTCATTGTGGGAGAGTACCACATCTAAAGTAATTTTAGTTCTTGATGTTGCAGTAGCGCCTTGTAGAGATGGTGCTATTGCTCCAGGGAGAAGATGGAAATGCCTCACATCACTCAGCTGTCCTCCTGCTGATTAAAGAGTGACACTATCCGAGATGCCTTTAGGAGGCAGGCAATTATTTTCAGACAGAGAGATGTTAACCAAGAACTGAAGCCTTATGGGAACAAAGGGTAGGCAGGGCTGGAGAGGGGAGAGGCTATTCCCCAAACATTTATTTTGCTACTTCTCAGTACTAGTGTCTTTTTAGAAAGGTTTTCTATTTATGTGGTGAAGCATTTAGCACTTGGAAGCTGACTATGTGAAGAGCTAAGTGTTCTCTGTTTCATATTCTTTGTTTACACTTGCTCAAATGTAAAGCAACGTAGTGCTAGTTTGCATCCTGTTAGTGAGACCAGCACTGATGCTCTTTTTTTCCTACTCATTTCAGATAGTACTGGGGGGAGTGGTTTGTTTTAATATTGATCCAAAATCTAGTTTTAAGCAGCAGAAGGATTTATATGCAGTAGACTGCTGCAATGTGGTCATTATTTTTGTGGCAGACTCATTACTTGATGATAAAATTCAGGGCACTGCCAACTGCTCAAGGCAACCTTTTGCTGTGGTCTTTGTAATGGAGCTCTGAGAACAGCCATGCAGCCTGAGTTTCAGGTAAGAAATTAATTTTTTAGATATTTTGTTAGGCAGAGCAGATTGAAAGTTCATTTAAAGATTCTTCTAGTAAATGAGTTGTCACAATAGGGAATAATTTACAGTGGAAAAGAATTTAACTTGTAAAATGCTGTAATCTAGGCTCTAAATGGCAGAAGTTTGCATAGTGTTGTCACTGTTACTGGTCAATTTCATTACATCATAACTAACAATGAAGGTGTTTGAATTGCTTAGCAGGTTGAAGTTTCCTAAACTGACTCTGAGTCATGTTGCCTATGTGGAGATTGATTGGAAATGTTCTTACGTGTATGTGTACATTAGAATCTCTTTCTGTGACTAATTTTCATCATTTCAGTAATAGCATTGGTTCTGCTGGAGCCATATGTAGGTGTAGTTCCCAAGAGTAGCAATGTCTGAGTAAGGGCCTCAATGTTGTCTAGTAGGACCTACTGGGAAGCTGTTTTCTTTTTTTTGTTGTCGATACATTGTTTATACATACTGTATGTTTTCTATTGCAGTACAGCTTAGATGTGAAGAAATCATGCCTATTTTGTGTAAATTGTAGCTGAACAATTGGCTGCTTTGTTTACACTGTAAGTGTGCAAAACTGTGACTTCAATCTTGAAATTTATTTTGAAGACATCAGGCTTTGATGTGATTTGTAGAAATGTATATAGAGTAATCTGTGTTTACAAAAGTGAATAGCAATTGCGTATCAGTATTTTTTGCCCAAAGACATCCTGAAGTTAGATGATTAAAGGGGCTGGGATGACAGGCACAGACCTCAGTTGTGCTTGTGCTCTAGAATGTATTATTGCATTTTCTGGTTATTGCTTCTGAATCGTGCCAGTGCTTTTGCTTTTTTATTAGAACTTGTGGTATGTATTGCATAACTAGCATTTGCTTTTTCCGATTTTAAAAATCTAACTGTACCTTGATTATTTGCGTCACTGAATAAATGAACAGAATGCGCTCCACACAAATGCAAAATCAGTAGGGTGTTGTTTGGAAATATGTGCAAAACAAAAGGTAAACCAATACTAAAGTCTGCCTTTTAGAAGACATCACAATGATCTTCTATGCTTCTAAAAAATCTCTTTTTCTTAATAATAAGGATCTATTAAATACCCAAAGGATGCTGTTACATTTTAATGACATCGATGCTTTGTCTAATAAAATAAAGAAAACATATGCAGAGGTGAATCTGTGCAGACTTTGAGAAGCTAAGAATTTAAGAAGAAACTAACTTGGTGCTCACTTAACATGTATATTTTCTTCAATATTTTTTATATGTTAATTTTTGCTTTAATGTGTTTTAATATGACCTTTAGTCAAGGTCTCACTGAACCTATGAATTCCCAATTAGTTTTTTTAAAATTTGGTCAGAAAAAGAAGACCAAAACTGTAAAAATTACAGAAAAGCAGATTCAGAGAAATGAGTGTCATTGACTTGTTTTGTGCTGCTTGGGCATGCAGTGCTATCTGAAGTTTGATATCTTGAATTTTCTTTTTCTCTCCTACTATGACAAAAAAGGTATATATATATATATATATAATTTTGATCTCTGATTTCCAGAGAGATCAGCAGATAGCAGACTAAATAGAGATGATAAGGTAGTGTACAAAATGGGGAAGGATTTTACAGCAGATGACACATGTAAAGAATTGGATACCTCTCTTGAGGAAGTCTGTCTTGGTTGGGAAGGGAGAATTTCCTGAATAATGTGGCTGAATAGATGGTGTGTATAGATCAGTGTGCAGGGAGCACTGGGTGGCTGCAGGCAGGGGAGTAGAGTTTGGTCTGGTGGTGGTAGGTCCTTCCGTTTGCCACAGTAGGCTTTTCTTGATTTTGGTTTGGTTTTGGAGGCTGCTGGGAGATGAGGATTGTTTTTATGGGTACAGGTGGTTTTTCTTTACAGTCAGTTGGAGTGATTTGAGATGCTGGTCCCGATCTATCAGTGGGAGATGTGTGTGATACAGACTTATTTTTCTCCAGAATGGCTGAAGCCAGGCACATGGTGTAACTTTCTTTGGGGAATGGTAAGCTGATGCTTCTGGTCTGCAGTAGGTATCATTGGTGTTTTGCTCTCTCTGTTTTCTGTCTGGGTGTGTAGCTGTGTCTGCTTTTTCCTATTCTTTCCCTTTTTTTTTTTTTTTTAAACTAATGCCACATGACTGCTGTCTTGCATAACTCTCTACAGCTTTGTTTATTGATGCACTTCAGTAGAGACTGTTATTTGTCTTTGCTTTTGTTCCTGTTGCTTATGTAGTAATTCGTTTTCCCCTGAGCTCTGCAGGTGCTGGCAGACAGGGGCAGAGGTGCCAGTGATGTGGGGAAGCTCAGGAGTTCCTCTGCTGACCTGGCAGTGGTGACTGCTGCTGTGGGAGCCTCACTGGGGCTCCAGCCTGCCTGTGTGCCATGGCCTCCACTCCACAGGCTGCCCTCTCCAGCATTAAAAGCACTGGCACAGGCTGTTACAAAACCTTCACAGAGGGAGCCTCTGGGCTGCCCAAGGTATCAGGGCATAAATCACAGCTGGTGGTAGCAAGTGGAACTGAGAGTGTTCCTCATGTGAAAGTTGTGTCCTTCTCCACTGCGTCTCTCATTTTACACAAATCACATTTTGCTGGTGTTTCTTTTCGTTTTTAGCCCACAAAACCATGAATTTGCCAAGTAATTTTCATAATGCTGTTTTTATGTGTGTGCTGAGAGTTACTGCTTTTTAGTTGCAGAATTGTACTGTAAACATCAGCTGAAGAAGTGTAGTTGCAGATTAGAAGTGCACAATGTTCAGGTTTTCCTTCTCATTATTCTGTCAAGAATGAAATGGTTAAAATGATGAAAGGTTTCCAGTTACCATGTTTGTATCAGCTGACTATGTGTTTTTCTTATTGGTGAAATGTAGCTGAGTAGTTGGCATCTGCTGTGAGGGAGGATGAATGGGAGAGGGAAATTACCAACCATCGGTTTTGTGACTTTGCTTTGTAGACCAGCTATTTAACACAGTGCAGTAAAACTTAGCATTTTTGGCAATTCAGAATGATGCTGGCAGTTTCACATTGTTTTCTCTGTGAACAAAGTAGCTGTGGCTGTTCTGGTTGTTGCTGTTAGCCTTCATCAGTGTAAAATGAGGTGCACAAAAACTGCTATGAAACTAATGATCTCTATTGAAAAAAAATCATAAATGTTTGAGATTAGTGTGGTTGCTTCAGCAGTGTGACCAAGGACCAGACTGGGGGTATGTAGCAAAGTGTGCCAGAGCGGAAGCCAGTGGTACTTGCTGGCTTTTGCAGTTAAAATGGTTTGCAGAAATAATGCTGACATAGTCACCCAATTGCCTGAGCTACCAGAGATGCAAAAAATCAAGGTGTGGGAAGAGCTCTGGTGACTGAGTTGCCATGCTTTGTCTGGCCTCTGGGAAAGTAACTGTATGAAGTGTAACTGAATGAAGAGGTTTGTTTTAAAAAGTAGTTTGTCCTAAAAAGTTTTAAGTGACTTCAGGTGACAGGCTCATGATCTTGAAATTAGTTTATGTGGGCAATATAAATTTGCTGTTTGAATTTTACAACTGGGAGGATTCCAAAAAACTCAATAAAGTAAGGCATTTAAATTTGCTTGAAAGACCAAAGTAAAATGCATAGCCCAGTTTTCATGATTGTTTATTTCTTTTATATTAAATGTTTCTTTAAAATTTAAAGGTATCAGTCAATGAAAGAAGCTTGTACTTTTCAAAATTTTTCTAATAAATATAAGTACTCACATCACTGTATTAATATGTATTGTAGTACCTAACATATCATGTAAACTAGGATAATAAGTAATTATAGTAATTACATTATTAATCATGTAAATACACATTTTCTTGTCTGGAAATCTAGTGCAGGTCAGGATTCTGAAGGGCCCTATTTGCTTGAAGCTTAGTGTTATTCTGAGGATGGATGAGGAACTTCGTGACAAAAAAACAAGTTATACCTGTTTCTTTGATTTGAGAAGCTACTGGTTACAAGCTCAGGATTATTTACTGCTCTTGTTATAGGATCTGCCTTCTTGATTTGGATTTGTGGCTGATAGAAGCAGATGAAATATTTCAGGAAGTAGTCAGAACGGAGAAGGGAGGCTGCTTGAGCTCATTGTCAACTGGCTGTGTTGAGTCACAGGGATTCATTACTTACTGAAGGGACCACCCGTGCCTTCAGAGGCTCCAGGCATACAGGGCTTCTGGGAAAGGGAGCGTGTTTAACTGTCAAGAGTAGCACTTCAACACCAGGCACTTACTAGATCAGTGGTCTTCCTCTGCTTGAGAATTTGTAGTCTTATGAAGGGAAAGACTGGTGTAGGAGGAAAGATCCTCAGTTATGCTGGCACTTTGTGTTGACTTCAGTTTGGCAGATGATATGCAGAGTAAGGTGTTCTGCTAAACACTTGAGGCTGTATACCTTCTTCAGGGTAGTAACAGTACAAGCACAAATGCTTTGGTCAAATGATATTTTAGACAAGATGTGTGATACCGAGAGGGATGAAAGAGTTTCTCCAAACAGTGTTGGTACCATAGGCAAAACATGACATAATGCTGCTTTTCTTTTGCTGCAGACTGTCCCAGACAGCTTCAGATCCCATGTCATGTTTTCAGAGAGAGTTTTCTGGGGTCTGGCATCCACATTCCATGTGGAATGCACACTGTCTTGAGGCTGAAATTACTTTCCCATTTATTTGATTTTACAGTCTATCACTTTCCAGTTGTACAGTGAAGTTTTTCTTCACGTGGGATTTCTCATGAAGGCTCTTAATTATCATGTTCATATTTGGGGATAACATACAATTTGGGGTAAAATACAATGTAACAGTGCAACTATTTGCATTGTTACATTGTATTCTATATTGTGTTATAATTGCTGTTTATGAACTGCACTGTGCTAGAGTTTATCTAGAAATGGAGAAGTAAATGGTGTAAGCATAACATGAAATAAATGTGTACTGAGATATTTCCTTTGCATGGCATGAAATCTCTCAGTTAAATATGTAAAAATATGCAGAGAGAACATTTGTAATGATCCCATGCAAGGTTCAAGGAGTTAATATGGAGAACTTGTATTGCAATGATTCATTACAAATAAGAACAGACTTTGAGAAGTGTGGCTTTGTGTCAGAAACTTTTTAAAAATCTAGTTGTGATTTTTCAAAGCTATGTATACAGCCAAAGAGAAATGAGGAAGATTTTTTCACAATCATTTTCAGATAGGTCCCTGAATAGAGCTTTGCTTTGTAATGGCTAGACATTGTTTCCAAAGCATGTATGTACTGATGTTAGGGCTTCTCTTCCAGCTTGACAATGGGTTGGGCAGATTCATCACAGAAAAAAATCTGTGTTGTAATGATGAATTACTGTTTTGTAGTGTGTGGGGTTTTTTTTCTTTTTTTGGTGTTTTGTTTTGGTTTTGGGTGAAAGAATAGAGAAATTTGTTTAAAACAGCCATAAGACTGATTTCTGCCTTGGTCTTTGTTGTCTTTCTCAGAGGTACGCATATGAAGTCTTTCTGAACACTGCATGGGATGGTGAAGCAGCTGCATGTATAGCAGCAGACTGCTGAGTGGGTGTTGCCCTGAGAAGGGCCTATGCTACAGAGCTGTGCATGCTACTGCTGCAGCTGTGCTCTCTCCTTCGTTGCTTCTGCAGCTTTGTGGCATGGCTGCCTTGTAGAGCTATGTAAAAATGTTAAAGATAGTAAAATTCTTGATAGAGATGCAAAATCGGTTTTCTTGTAGCAACCTAGAATTACAGCATTTGGTGTTCTGCCTACCCTTTCAATGCCCTATTCCCTGAGACAGGGTGGGGGGGTGTAGGGTGGTGAGCTTCAGCTAGAAGTGAAAGGATAACCTGATGAAAAAAGTGAGCCAGTGCTTCTCTGATGAAATTCAAATTAAAGGTGTTATCTTGGTACCCGAGTAACGCAGACCTCTGGAATGACGGAGTGAAATTTTGTAGCGAGCCTTGTCCACTACTCTCATGTTCCCCATGCAGAAAATGGATCTCTCCTCATTTTAATTCTAATGATTGCAAATCCTCCATGTCATCTTATTTCCAAGCATTAATTACTCTCCTCTGTGAGAGCCTGTGCATTTTGTTGTTGATCATCAGTTTCTGGCTGCTGGATCTTTTCATACCTTATTAAACAGAATGACCATGCTGTTCAGTATCACCTTCTCCTATCAACATGATAAACTCTTAAATTGCTTTCATACTGCTCAGACTGTAGTAGGTGTTTCATAGGCAAATGGGTTACTGTTGGAAGTATCTTTGTGGACAGAGTCTATCATTTGTAGTGTTAAAATTCCAGAATATAGTTTTGCAAAATTGGAAGCCTTCAAAAACTGTAAAATGAGATCACAGAAAAGAAGTTACTGAGCAAAATCAGTACTGAATCTTGTTGGGGTTTTTTCCCATTGTTTACTAAATGTTATAAATACAGTGCTGCATAGTTCACCATCTAAAAGCACAGTCCTGGAACAATCAGGCTGATAATTTGGTTTTAAGTAAATAAATAATTGGGCTGCTTTTACTTTTCTATGTGAGGGTTGATGAGGAGGATGAGTGATTGTTATTGAATGTACCAGTTAAATATCCTAGGCTGTTTACACTGTAACTAATAAGGCTGATTAACTCTGGGAGTGAATTTGTTTTTACTTTGAGTAGACAGCTGCAATAGTTGCATGCTATATTAAACTACGAACAGTTTTTAAATACAGGTGGAGTAGGAATTAGTGGACCAGCAAATGCAGTAAAACTTGACTTGAGCTTGTTGTTCAATTAGTTGTATGTTAGTCTGTTAACCTGAGTGGCATGGTCTACTGCCTGTTCTCTCTGTAAAAATGAAAGCAGTATCTACCTTTAGCAAATTTAAGCTATGTCTGAGGGGAACAGCAGAGGCGTGGGGAATGCTGCAGTAGACAGGTTACATGGTGGTTAAAGTCACAGCTTGAGTCCTTGGAGGTGTGAGGTGGGGCGAAAACTGCTTTGTAAATGCCTATAGGTATGCTTTGCCAGTGAAGTAGACTCAGCAGCCAGGGTCAAAATCCTGGAGAAATAACCTTGTAATCAGTTTTCCTGTAATACTTTAGTATAGGGAACAGTTGCTCAGTTCCTGGTTGCCTTTTTTTTGGTGGTTGTTTCATTTTGTTTTTTTGGTTTTTTTTGGTTTTTTTTTACATCTTGATGCATCTTTCTGAAGCTGGACCCAGACTTGGTAAGTTTGTGAAAAGCTTTGTATAGAAGTATGTACAAAATCAGTTTAGGAGGAGGAAATGATTGCTGGCAGTTACATGAAACTATTTACGCAGTTGATGTAGACTTGCAATGAAAATGGGCACTCCTGAATTTATACCCTGAACTTCATGATGCTGATGTGCTTCAGTGGTGATTCTCATGCAGCGTATATATTCAGTCTCAAGCGTGTCCCTTTACAGTAGCCTTTTGTGACGTAGTCTGTTTTTCAGCACAATTTACTTGAGTAGGTTTTTTCTGTTGAAAAGGGTATTTCAGATATCATACCGTAAGGTTTACAAAAGAGTTGCATCTAATTGCTTAGCCTGAAGTGCTCAACCCTCCCGGCTTGCACACACTCTGCCCATGAAACATGTTAATCCCCTCTTGCCCTCCCCCCATTGAAGAAGCCTGATACATTTCCTTTTGCATTAGTTGGGCCTTCTGGGAAATACATGCAGAAATAAAAGACTTTTTCTATAGCCCTTTCTCCCTCAGGAATGCATAGAAACTAGCTCCTTGGATCTGGTCCATAAACTTGAAACTTGATTGGGGGGTGGGGGGGGAGGGAAGGAAGGAAATCTATAATCCCATGCACATGTTACTGAGAGAGTCCTAATTACAAACTGAGGTAGAGGTATAGAAGCTCAGAAGATCTCACGGTGCTTTGCAAATAAAGAGTATGTTTGATTGGTTTTCTTTTTTTTTTTTTTTTTTAACCTGTATTTTGCTGAGTTTTGCCTCTAAAGCAGGTGTTTAAAACTCTTAGCTTTGTGACCTTTGTTTGTCCTTCATTAGCTGTGTCTACCCAGACAGTCTGCATTGAAGAGACTTGTTTTGTTTGCAAAGATTACTTGGGTATGGTAGTAGTTTCTCAACTAGCAGTGGCACTCAGACATTTTACCTTAACTATAGCAAGAATTGGGCCCCTTAAATTGCTTGCATAAATAATTATGGGATAATTATTTGTGCATACTGGTTATACATGCATGAAAACCCACAAGAAAGGTGACTGCAGGTTTTTACATGGTATCGCTGTGTTGGTAATTGATAGCTGTAGTGTACGACAGGCAGAAAGGCCATGCTGAGAGTGGTGGAGTGTTGGTTGTATAGGAATGCCTGGAGCTTGGGATGGGCTGCCTGTCTTGTTGCAAAGGACTCTGAGTTTTGAGCTGCCTATGTATGGCAGCAGCTCTTGGGGCACGCAGGTACTGCACCTTTACAAGAAAGACCTTGTGAGGAGCTGACCTGGGGTTGGTGAGCTGTGGAGGTATGGTGGTGCTACCAGGGCATAGAGTATGGAGTGGTGTGGTTGCCTGTCTGTGTCATTGGGTGTGTGGCAGTGTCTGTGCTGTCCTCCTGCCTGAAAGAGGAGTCAGTGATATTTGAGATATGTGAAGCACAAATGCAAGCCCTTATGGGTTGGAGAGTGTGGTTGTTCACAACACAGGCTTGCCTGTGTATGCATCTTTACTATGGGCAAACCAAAGTTGCCTCTTTCTCCTCTGTGATTATATTTATTGTTTTAATGTAGCCTGAAAATTGCACAGTAAAACTCTTTATTATGAATACATATGCTAATATCCAACATCGCCACTTGCTCATTAAGATCAACTCAAATACAGCAGCATTAATGGTGCTCTATGTGTTTCTCATGGTCATGGCATTCATGGAGGCTTGTGCCTCTCGGTGTTGGTGCACCACTGCCGTTGCATGTACGAGAAAAGCCAGTCAGAGCTACTTCTGCCAGTTCCCCGTCTCTTCTCCTTGCTCTCATGCAGCTTCCTCAGAAGTGGTAGTGCCACTGCTTAGAGGCCTGATGTGGCACCACATCAGTGCTGCTTGCTGATGGCGTGTCCCCACCAGTGACAAAGCAGCACCGCTGTGGGGCCAGGAGCTGCCTCAGCTGGTTTCACCAGCAAGAGGAGTGTTGGTGAAACTGTGGTGTGATCTGTGCTGTGGTGAGCTGGAGCATGAAAATGGGCATCCACAAATTAAGGGTGAATCTGACTTGACTGAAGTGAGTTTCTTTCAGCTGGCAAAAATATTTCATAGGTTTTGGCTTTCTTTGACTTATTATTTAGTGTGGAATTGTAGGTCATGTTTGCTGGCAGCCACCAAAGGAGGGAATTATTTTAATTCCGCGGCTCTCCCTGATGCAAGAGATTATGATCTCTGTGATGATGGGTTGTCAGGCTGTCTCTTCTCCCCACAAGTTTTAGGATGGAATTGCAGAGGATGGAGTGTTGGGGATGTGTTGCACAGTGTCCTCTTCTTTTGATGCTGGATGTCTCTGCCTCATGTTTCAGTGCTCTCTGCACTTTGACTTCTGCTATGGTTCAGTTTTATAAGCGCATCTGGAATTCTAATGTCACCAGCTGATAGTTTCTTAGAGCCAGCTGCCTTTTTTTTTTTTTTTTTTGCTTTGATTTTAATTCAGGTTAGTAGTTGATCTCTGTGCAGGCACAGATTTTTCACCATATTGTGCACTCTCAATAGGTGACATCTTGTTCTGTGAGCTTAGTTTAAGCCCAGACCTTCAATGTAGGGGGAGGACTCTCCTTAAAGTATGTAAGGGTGGTGTAATCTGGCTTTGTAGGCTTTTGGGGACACTTTGCAAAACTGACAAGCTCACTGTGATTAATTACTTGGCTACTAATGAATTGGGAGATGTTTTCTGTATTTTTGTTATTGTCAGTGGTTGATGCTTTTTCACAGCTTGCATTCTGCTTAAGTAGTTTCCCTAAGATTTAATATGCTGCTTCCAACCTATATTTTTTAATTATGTTGAGCAAAGTGCTGATTTTAATATGGAATCTTCATTTAGTAATGACTTCTCAGGCTGTAGGCGATGTTTTGCTACAAAACTGGTTCACTTGAGCTCACCCATATGTGACAATTGCCGTGAAGTTTGCTGGTCTGGTTTTCTTAACAGCAGACTACTTACTGGGTAAGAATGCTGAAACCAGAAATTTTTGTTTAATTTAGAAACTGTTGATGTTCTGTAGCTTGATACACTTTGCAGAGAATCACACAGAACATGAATACAGCATGTGGTTGATCTTTTATGGGAATATTGTTTGCTTTTGAATGGTGGAAAAATTCTAGGAGAAGTGTGTTGGAAAGCACAGCTGTTTAATGACAGGTCTTAATTTAATCCTTGATTTGATATTTAAAATTTTAAATATGCAGAAATTTTTCTGTATTAAAACTTGCATCATAGGGACAGTATGGTGTGCAACATCTTTTTAATCATCTTCCTGGAAAAATGGTTGCTATAGACATGATGAATCTTCAGTCTATTTGCTGAGGTGTGCCTGGAGAAAAAAATGTACTTAGTCATGCTGTGTGTGTTTATCTAGCACTTTAAACTGCTAATTTTCTGTATTGTTTCAACTGCATTTATTTCAGATAACACATTTGACTGTGGAATAGGGTTTAGGCATGGAGAAGGTATTTCCTCCTTTTACGAGGGCGATAATAGTGTTGTTTTGTGCTCATGAGTTAGAAGGCTATATGTCAGTGGTTTCTTCAAAGCAAGAAATAGGTAGAAGTTTAGTGGAGTTTAGTGTTGGAGATTTTTTTAAATGTCTAGTTAAAATGCAGATCATTTGACAATCAGGTTCTAGGTGAAAAACTTGGGCCAGAGTTTCAAGGTATAAAATGTGAACTGATGAAAGCTGTCTTTGTGTGCCTCAGGAATAGAAGGTTGACCCATAATGTGAAACAAACTGATCAGTTGATATTTTTCAGCATGGATAAGATGCCTTTTAAGGGTCTGATAAATCAGGTGTGGGGTTTAACATTGAACAAAGCCCTTTTTAAAAATAATAAAACTGATATTGTGTCTTAAATTATTGATGGTAAATGATAGCTGTAGATCTCCCTCCTATTTCAGTATCTTCATTCAAACGTATTTCAGTGTCTATTGTGTAGGGGTCCTCTGTCTGTTGCAGCAGTGTTGGCTAGCAACTGCTGGCTTGGTGTGACCAGAGCCTTCTGGGGTAGCAGAAGGCTGATTGGGAATGTGAGATGTGGTAGGGACCCAGGGAGGCTCTGACCCAAACTCTTCACCAAACAGAAACTGGGCATCCATTAAGGAGGGATAGTTACTGCTGGGGTGGCAGGCTCTTCAAGTTTGTCATATGAAGATCGTTAAGAGTGCAGAGTTAATATTCTTTCTAAATTAGGTGTGGAGTTTATGTTTCTTGTGTTTGACAGTGACTCTTATTTTGAATATCTTGATGTTAACCTCTTTGTTCCTCCGTTGTTGTAAGTATGTGGAGTCTGGCATAGCAAGATCAGCCCCAGTATCAGCAGGGCTGTCCTCCAAGGCCTTTATGCCATTCTTGAAGGCATGGAGCAAGGACAGAGGACAAGGAGGGGCAGCTGCCAAGCCCTTCCTTGCTTTCAGGTAGTGTGACAGGAGAGCCATCCCTGTCCAGCATCATACTCTGGGAAGGGCTGCTGGAGCTGAACGGGGCCAGGAGGAACCCACTCTGAAGGATGGATGGGAAGCACATTGTTTTGCTCTGCCCTCCATTAATGATTGAGAATGTTGCAATGCCACAGCTCTTTTCAGCAGCGCTACAAAAATGGCCTCCGTCTCTAGTAATTTATGCCTTTTACCAGGTTTTGACACTGTTTTCCGTGGTGATCACTGCCTCTGTAAGCTTCTTGCCCAGCTATATCCCCATCTTCCTGGCCGCTCCATCCCTGCCTCCCAGTGCCTGCCAGAGAGAGCAGGCTCTGGACCTCTGGGAAGTGTATCCTCCACCTTTTACCTTCCCTGTGGTTTTTGGGGAACAGTGCTGTGTGGCATGGTTTGGCTTACATTGCAGACAGTTGAAATGGTGGTTTGTGAGCATACAGGTCCAGATTGGCTTGTGATCCTGCACCAGAGACTGAGAGCAAACCAAATGCCTCCGGCACAGGGCATGCTTTTCTGGCCCTGGGAGGTGGAACTGGACGTGCCACACCAGCTCCATGTTCCATTTAATGTTGGTGAAGAACTGTGAATGGCATCTTTGCATCTGTAGAAATTGGATGCAGCAAAAATGGGAGGTTTAACAAGATGCCTTTCTAGGGTATTTGTAGTGATGACGACAACAGGGCCTATTGTGAGGGTTGGCCTCTCTCTCTTCTGGGTAGTGATGCTGTTAATAAAGTGTTCTAATATGTAATCTGGGAGTATTCTTTGTCCAAACTGATCTGTTTTGTCTGAATGCTGACTCATGCCATCTGGGTCACTAGGTTTCCACGATTTCCAGGGCTTGCTTACAAAGCAGTATTGGATTGCATTTTTTTTTTTCTTCTTTTCCTGTTTTGGTATTGCTGAACTCTTCTCTGTAATCCTCTCAGTTCTGTAGGCATCAATTTTTAAAGTGTTTTTGCCTGGTTGTTGAGGAGCTTTCTAGAGCAGACATGGTAGCCACTACCTTAAATTCCCATGGCCGCTGCTGTCCTGGTGCCCTAGAGTACTGAACCAAGATGACATCAGTTGCTTCCCATGTAAGTCAAATTCTAAACAAAAATGGGCCCGTACACCAGAAAGTCAGCTGGTGGAAAACACAGGACCCTTTCTCCGGCCTTGCTTTTCGCCATTGTTTACCTCCCTGTGGTTGAGCAGAGCATTCATGTCTGGGAGGACAGGAGCCAGATGCACTGGGGGGCCAGACTGGCAGCAGGACATGGGGGAAGCAAAGCTGTCTTGTGGGACGTGCAGAAACTGGCGTTATAGTCTGAGGGAACTCTTGTTTTCTCTGGTGTTGCACCTGGGTGGCCCTCCCCTTGCAGCTTCTTTGTAGTCACCCTGAAATTGCTTTGCTGTCTTCCATGTAAAGTTTAAGCTCAGTTGAGACGAAGACATTGGGATTCTCACTGCCTAAAGAAGGTAAGTTCAGATGCTGATTAAGCTGAGTGATTTCTGCCTAAAGATGAAGGCAAGAGGTTTGTTGGCTTGTAGTGAATGAAAGGGGAAAAAGGAAATAAGTCAAAAGGTTTAATTTTGTTTTTTATAATCCCATTTGTTTCCTTTCCTCTTGCAAACTTTTATGTAGGTTTTAGTTGATGGGAATAAGAAGGTGATTTTGTGTTGTCTAGCAATTAAAGAAATAGACTCAGATTGAAGAGAAGTACATATATTCATAGCATGGCCAAAGTTATGCCACCAGACAAATCTGTTGTGTCTTAGTAGCTTATCTCTGCTCCTTGGTTTGAAGGATTTCTACCTGACACACCTCCTTTACCCCCATAAAGTGATGTAGCTACAGTGGAAAAGGAATGCAGAAGTGCACTAAGGCTTAACTTTTTGATTTTTTAACCTTAGGAACTGTGCTGAACTGACTGAAGTTGTGTGACTTCATGAAACAGCTTGGTGTACTGAAAAGTAACTTTTTAAAGTTTTTTAAAGTAACTTAAAAAAGTTATTTTTTAAAAAGTAACTGTTTTAAAAAGAAAAAAAAAAAAACAACCCAAACCAAAACAAACCCCAAGAATAAGCTTTGCTGCTTATGCCCTTGATCTTGTGAAGACTCTCTGTGTCTTCCAGATTCTGGAAAGCAAAGGCTTGCTGTAGTCGTCCCTTTTCAGTAACTCTAGAGCTACTTAAATTCACATCTGAGGACTCCAGTGCTGACAGCTCCCAGAGGCTGCTGGTCTCAGTCATGACTTTTACTCTGAACCTGGTTGCTTTGAAAACACGGGGTTTTGCACAGATACTGTCTGAATGTCCGGTGAATCAGTTTTGAAAAACACTTGCAAGGGTTCATTTGAAAGTTTGGAGCTTTACTGTAATGTCTTAGCGATTGTGAACAGATTCCATACATGTTTTTAATCTGTGATGCTTGTAATGGATATCAGTTTAGGGAAGCTCACAGAAGCTTGTTTTAGTCTCCTTCCATTATCTTGTTGGCCTGTGAGGGAGTACAGGATATTACCTGAGTCGCGGAGGGTTATTATGTACTAGAAAAAGTTTACAGTGGGATAAATTCAAGAAGCACTGCCTGTGTGACTTGTCAAAGAAAAGGTAATGGGCATAAATGGATAAATACAAATGATGAGGAAGAAAAAATTAGCTGACTCCTTAGGTTAACATATGTAAGACCCCAATGTTTGGAAACTGAAGGCAGGTACTTCAGAGCCGTAATAAAGCACACTCCCATAAAAGAAAGGTGGCAATGAATTCTACCACTGCAGGAGGCTGTACGTTGGGATCTGCTTTTCTAGGAGCAGATTTTCAATTCAGCTGACTTGTGGACGGGTTTAGCAGCCTCTGTTATGCTGAAGGGCAGACCAATCTCAGTGGCAGCTTTGACTTGGTTAGCTGTGTGGTTTTTTCCCATGGATATCTTCCCTTCTGTAAATGCATGTCGTTTAATAATTGTTCTTTGTGAGTTTGTTTAATTTCTTACAGGCTTTGCCTGATGTAATTCATAGCACTGTGTTACCGACTTTCGTGTTTCAACTTCATGCATTGTTTCATCTGTATCCTAGTGCAGAAGTAGAGATATTTGAAAATGAGAAATTTTGGTAGCTGGGGGAATTACAGCTTATACCTAGTATCTAATTTTTTCGGTTGATTTTGAAGGTCGCATTAAAGCGTGTCTTCATAAACTTAAGGTCATAAAAAGTAATAAATTTTAAGACTTTGTTTAAAGTGTTTGTCTGTCATTTTCACGAGATTATCACTTACAGGCACCTGACATCAGCCAACTCAGATCCATATTGCTAATTGAAAAGCATTTTCTCCCTGTGTGAATTCCTAAATCATGTGGGTTCATTACATAACCTGACACTAACAGGCTGTGATGGAATAAATCACTACCATTAGAAGCCCTTTACTTGTCTCAGCCTGCAGTTTCATTTTATTCTGGGATTTCTTTCTTCACTTGTTTTTGAAGCTTTTTATTTTTTTTATTAATTTTTTCTTCTCACAAAAATTGGGATGAAAGTATTTATTCTACTCTTTTCAGTTGGTCCTGACATTGTGATTGCTGCTTGTAGTTAGTGTGATTGATCAAACATCACAATTTAGAAACACCATTGATCTGATTGATTTTTGTTTTTAAGTGTGTTGTATATATTCATGGAACACCACCAGAAGCTCAAAGTCCTTCTTACCTTCCTTTATGAAAAGAATTTTCTCCTTACCCTTTCCTTATGCCATTTCATATGTTGTATTTTTACTGAAGAATAGCTGTCACATCACAAATGTTTTGGAAGAAGTGAATAGCTGATTTTTCTAGATGTTTGTCTCACACTCGAGTGCCAAAATGTATTTTTTTCATAGGTTTGAAAAGTCTCAAAATAGTGCTAAATATGGTGACTGAGGAGGATGGAAGGAAGATAAACTGTCCTCCTTGGGGAGGGGTTTTGTACTATCTTTTCTGGCTTATGGTAGTTAAGTGGTATGTTGTTGAACTTCAAATCTGACCTGATGGATGTTATGAAAAGGTGCTGTTTAGTGAAAAACTGTAAGAGGAACGAAACTTCAGGGAAACTTTTTTGTATTGTTTTTACTAATAGTTTTCACCTCTCCTTTCAGTGCAAAATCTTTTTTCACTGTTGTGTTTATTGAGAGATGAGAAGTGGAGCTACCTGCACAAGTTCAAGTCCTTGTTGACTGTACAACAGTCACCTTTTGTTCTCCAGTTGAATATGTAAAAGACTGACTAACAATGGTTTCGTTATGTGATGGCTCCTGAATGCTGTTGCCTGATGGGCAAGGAAGTGTCAGCTTTAATTAATGGATGGTCTGTTAGTACAGTTTGTTTGTTTGAACTGTGCTAGGAGGCCCATTGCTCAGTGATACACTAACCTACAGGAATATTTAGTTGTCTGCCTTGGAAACCTTTCAGACTGGTGTATGAGTTGCAGCATCTAAAACTCATTGATTGGCAGAAAAGTTAGACTTGTGCCAGTAGCTGTGAATTATGATTTATCTGTTTTGAAACTCTACTTCTGAGAGTGACAGGCTTAGTATCCAGTTCTTCTGACAGGGAAGCAAGTGGATGCCATCATGCTTAGGCAAGGCTTTAATCACAGACCGTGTTCTGTTTCTCAAGATACCCACCTAAACCATTTCTGTAACCGCAATGCTTTCTCTTTGGGACCCCCTTACATTTACAGTGAGGTAGACAAACCTTTTAAAACAAAGTTTTGCATACTGGTTACTCAAGGGTGCATACCATGAAAAGCAAAGGTTAATGAAGTGCCTGTATGTGAAAGTCTTAGTTGTATGTTAACTTTTTCTTTGGCAGCTCTGAACTATCCTGATTACAGCTTTTGTACAAAGCGTTTTCTGTCTGCTGCAGCTGTCGTGACTATGCTGTGTGTCATGATCAGTCTGTCACTGTTCATTGATCTGGAGGGGGCTAGCCATTAATTACTCACTCCACTACCTGCTTCTCCAGCAGTGTTGCTTTCAGAATCTTCTGATGAGAATACCACTCTAACTTTGATACAGTGAGAGGGCAGAATTTGGTTAAACATCAGTGTATTTCAAAATAGTTTACTTCATATTGTTTCTACACAAAACTGTGTCTTTCAGATTGGTTTTTTGTTCTTGCAGCCTTTGTTTGCAGCCTGAAGTTGCATCAGGCTGAGGGCTGCAAGAGTTTGTGTTAAAACTGTAAATGCAGTTAGTTTGTGTTTGCCATACCCATTGCCTTGATTTTCTGAGTGATCCTT
>WAAE01021064.1:0-19518 GCA_013400495.1 Nicator chloris
TTTAGTCTATGTTCTATGTTCTATATTCTATTACACATATACAATAATACCTATTCTATAATAATATAGAATGCAAGAAATACTACATAATGTATTATATAAATTATAAATGATAAACTGTATAAAAATTCCATACAAATATAGAAAAATAAGTATAAACACGTAATATAGAGACTCTAAACAATATTAAAAAACCCACCAAAATTTAAAAAAAATCATTTGGATTGAGGGCGGTTGGGGCACTTGCGTGCAAAGTGCCAGCTCTCAAACATTTGAGGCCTCTGTGCACAGGAAACCATTTCTCCCCCTCCAAATCACAGCCTTTCAATCCAATTCCCCAAACCTTGCAATTTTGGTCAGGCCTCAAGCTCACGCTCTGTGGCCCTGGAGGAAACGGCTCTGGTTTCCAGGCTCAGATGTTTTGGGGTCAGGTGTCCACTGCTTTGAACCCAGTGTGAAATATCACTAAAAACCATGCGGAAAAAACCCCTAAAAACGAGGTAAAACCCCCCAAAGGTGCAGCTGCAGCAGCCAGAGCAGCACAGCGGGGAGGGCAGCAGGGATTTCCAGGCCCTGGCTTTGGCAGGTGCCTCAGGTGCTGTAGGCGCTGCAGGTGCTGCAGGTGCTGCAGGCGCTGCAGGCTCTGCAGGCTCTGCAGGCGCTGCAGGCGCTGCAGGCGCTGCAGGCTCTGCAGTTGCTGCAGGCGCTGCAGGCGCTGCAATTGCTGCAGGTGCTGCAGGCTCTGCAGTTGCTGCAGGCGCTGCAGGCGCTGCAGGCTCTGCAGGCTCTGCAGGTGCTGCAGGCGCTGCAGGCTCTGCAGGCTCTGCAGTTGCTGCAGTTGCTGCAGTTGCTGCAGTTGCTGCAGGCTCTGCAGGTGCTGCAGGCTCTGCAGGATCTGCAGGCGCTGCAGGCGCTGCAGGCTCTGCAGTTGCTGCAGGTGCTGCAGGCGCTGCAGGCTCTGCAGTTGCTGCAGGCGCTGCAGGCTCTGCAGGTGCTGCAGGCGCTGCAGGTGCTGCAGTTGCTGCAGGCTCTGCAGGCGCCGCAGCCTCCCCAGCCCCGGTACCTTCGCAGGTGTCGGTCTCGGTGCGGAACACGAAGCCCTTGGGGCAGGTGCAGGTGTAGCTGCCAGGGGTGTTCCTGCACAGCCCGTTGTCACACAGCAGCCGGTTGACGCTGCACTCGTCCACATCTGGGGACAGACGTGGCATCCGTGAGCTGCTTTGGGCTGGGGAGGTTTAATTTCCCCCACACCATCACAGGAGGGACCCAGGGGGTCGTTGATCCGACCCCAGGCTCTGCCCAGGCACCCCAACAAGCCCAGCCTGTCCCAGAGCGTTGTCCCAGCGCTCCTGGAGCTCTGGCAGGGTTGGGGCCGTGCCCATTCCCTTTGGGAATTCAGTGCCCAGCACCCTCGGGGGGAAGAACCTTCCCCTGAGCTCCATCCCAGCCCCTGACCCAGCTCCAGCCATTCCCTGGCTCCTGCCCCTGCTCCCAGAGCAGAAATCAGAGCTGCCCCTGCTCTTCCCTCACAAGGGACTCGTTGAGTTTCCCCTGCTCTCCTGGAGGTGCTGAACACCCACGGCGAGCAGGGAATGCATTCCTTGTTTTCCTTCCCCCATGGAACCGCCCTTATCCCGACCCATGAGTTCTCCAGCTTCCAGCCTTTCCCACTCTCCCCCCCGTCCAACAGCTGGGGAGGATTTGGACGGTGCTTCAGTGTGGGTCAGTGTGTGAACTGAGCCCGAGGAAAAACACGGGAGAATGAAAGCAACCATCACAGCAACAAAGGGAGTTCCTTGGCCTGCTTCTTACCCAGGCTACAATTAAGCAAATTAAAGAAGGCACTTTTTTGTCTTTTAGTGAAACCTTCCAGAACTGTGCGAAATATGGAGACGGCAGTTGCTGTGAGCATAGAGTTGCAAGCCTTTCCCCCCAGCTTCCCAAGCAGGATTTGCCAGGAGCAGAATTTGCACCCCCTGAGCCCCCCGAGCGCCAGGCCAGGCCCCGACTCACCCACGCAGTTCTTGCCCGTGGGGTCGGACTCGTAGCCCAGGTTGCAGATGCAGCGGTAGCTGCCCCGCAGGTTCTCACACATCCCGTTGGGGCAGATGTCGGGGTTCAGGGCACACTCGTTGATGTCTGCCAGGGAAAAGAGGCACGTGAGATGGAGCCCAGCAAAGACAGGAACCTTCCACCTCCTGGTTCTTCACCGCAGGAATCGGGGAGCCCCAGAATGGGTTGGGGTGGGAGGGACCTTCGAGCTCATCTCGTTCCACTTCCACCCTTCCAGGATGCTGCAAGCCCTGTCCAGCCTGGCCTTGGACACGTCCAAGGATGGGGCAGCCACAGCTTCTCCCTGTCCTGCCCCAGCCCGGGGCTCTGAGCTCAGGAGGAGAGAGCTGGACAAGGGGCTGGGATAAGCCCAGTTTTATCTCAAGGGCTCTCAGGTCCTTGTGTGACATCCCAGAGTCTTCTTGATCCCAGTACTGAGCTCAGGCCCTTTAATTATCCCCAAGTTCAGCACAGAGGGACCCTGAAGGGTGGCAGGCAGGTGGGCACCGTCCCTTCCCTGCAGCAGCATCCCTTCCTCTGCCCTTTTGGAGCCAACCCCCGGTGCCAGGGCAGAGATTTCCCCCAGCCCAGCGCAGCCTGTGCTGGCACCGCAGCGTCCCCGCAGTGCCAGATGGCCACGGCTGCCCAGGCACTGCTGGCCTTTGTCCCCACGCTCCTGGAGCTGGGTTCCATCCAGGGAAACGCCGCCTGGAGAGCTCTGGGTGCAGCCCTGGCTCCAGGCAGGGCTGCAGTGACCAGAGCCTTGCTAGAAAGAGTCTCCCCGTTCCCACGGGAGCGCCCGCGGCCAGGACACGGAGCCTGGATGGGAGCCCAGGAGCCACCGGGGCTCGGCCTCTGGCTCCTGCCCACCTGGAAGCCTTGGCAGGGCCACACCTGCCTGGCTGCTCTGTGCTCTCCCTGCTGCTCCAAGCACTGCCCAGGGCTGGCACCGGCACCTCTTGGAACCCCGAGCAGCCCCTTGGCAGCACCGTTTGTCACCCCCCTCTGCCTGGGACACCCCGAGGAGGAGCTGGAGAGCAGAGGAGGGGAACACCAGGAGAGTCCCACTGCTGGTTCCCATCACAGCAGGGAGAGCAGCCCTGCCTGTCCTGGCACAGCTCCCACAGATCCAGCCCCGCGCCAGGAAAAGCAGCTGAGGGTGCTGTGGGATGTGCCCGTGGAATCCTGCAGCTCCCTGAGGAGTCCTGCAGCTCCCTGCAGCTCCCTGAGGAACCCTGCAGCGCCCTGAGGAGTCCTGCAGCTCCCTGAGGAATCCTGCATGCCCCTGAGGAGTCCTGCAGCCCCTGAGGAATCCTGCATGCCCCTGAGGAATCCTGCATGCCCCTGAGGAGTCCTGCACTCACCTCTGCCATCAGCCGTGATGCCGATGCCGCTGCTGCAGAGAGCCTGGAATTCCGCTGGGGACAGAGCACGGCAGAGCCATCAGGACAGTGCCCGCAGGGAGTCACTGAGCTCAGGGCTTCAGCCCGCCGGGGGTTTAACTCTTGCTGTGCCGCAGGGGCAGTTCTAGGCCTGCCTGTGCTCACACAGCACCATCACAGAACCAGCTGAGTTGGGAGGGACCCCAAGGACCCTCCAGCCCCACCCCTGGCCCTGCCCAGACACCCCAACAATCCCACCCCGCGCCTGGGAGCGTTGTCCAACCTCCCCTGGAGCTCTCCCACCCTTGGTGCCGTGGCTCGGTGCATTTTCACGCCGATACTCCCAGCTCCACCATCCCAGCACCAGACCCGGGCACCCCCTCTCCATTTTTTGTCTGCCTGGCACCCCTTCCCCCATCCCTACGCTCCTCCAGCCTGCCCAAGCCACGCCAGGACACCCCTGAGCCCCTTCCCTGCCCCTGGCACAGGCGGGCACGGCCTCACCGGAGTTCTTGGCCGGGCAGGGCTGGCAGGGCTCCCCGAAGCCGTGGTCGGGGTTGGCGCAGCAGCACTCGGATTTGGTGACGGCGCCGGGGAAGGGGCGGGCGCAGGTGCCCTTTTTGATGCCCCCGTAGCAGGTGCTGCGCATGTGGGTGTCCACACAGACCCGGCCGTCCACGCCGATGGCCAGGCCCCCCAGGCACTCGCAGCGGAACGAGCCCTCCGTGTTGATGCACCAGCCGTTCATGCAGATCCCGGGAGTCTCGCACTCGTCGATGTCTGGGCACGGGCAGGAACGGGACGGGGGGGTGACCTCGGGGTCAGGGACACACGGGGAGAGGGGTGGGACACACGGGAAGGGGACTGGGACACACGGGGAAAGGGTTGGGACACACAGGGAGGGCTGGGAGACATGGAAAGGGTTGGGACACGCGGGGAGAGGGTTGGGACATGAGGAGAGGGGACTTGGACACACGAACAGGGGGCAGAACACACGGGCAGGGGCTCAGGACACAGAGATGGGATCAGGACGCGTGGACAGGGCTCAAGTCACTGAGAGAGGCTCAGGACACACAGACAGGGACTCAGGACACACAGACAGGGACTCAGGACACACTGAGAGGCTCAGGACACACAGACGGGCTCAGGACACACAGATAAGAGCTCAGGACACACAGACAGGGGCTCAGGACACACAGACAGGGACTCAGGACACACAGAGATGGGCTCAGGACATGAGAACCTTCCCCCTTTTCCCCACTCTCCCACACAGGGACAGCTTCTGGCGGCAGAGCAGGAGCTGCCCGGCCACACCCCTGGATTTCTCAGCCGCCCTTCCCCCGAGGCGCTCCCAGGTGCCCGGGAATGCGGGAATGCGGGAATGCGGGAATGCGGGNTTTCCCCCAGCCCAGCGCAGCCTGTGCTGGCACCGCAGCGTCCCCGCAGTGCCAGATGGCCACGGCTGCCCAGGCACTGCTGGCCTTTGTCCCCACGCTCCTGGAGCTGGGTTCCATCCAGGGAAACGCCGCCTGGAGAGCTCTGGGTGCAGCCCTGGCTCCAGGCAGGGCTGCAGTGACCAGAGCCTTGCTAGAAAGAGTCTCCCCGTTCCCACGGGAGCGCCCGCGGCCAGGACACGGAGCCTGGATGGGAGCCCAGGAGCCACCGGGGCTCGGCCTCTGGCTCCTGCCCACCTGGAAGCCTTGGCAGGGCCACACCTGCCTGGCTGCTCTGTGCTCTCCCTGCTGCTCCAAGCACTGCCCAGGGCTGGCACCGGCACCTCTTGGAACCCCGAGCAGCCCCTTGGCAGCACCGTTTGTCACCCCCCTCTGCCTGGGACACCCCGAGGAGGAGCTGGAGAGCAGAGGAGGGGAACACCAGGAGAGTCCCACTGCTGGTTCCCATCACAGCAGGGAGAGCAGCCCTGCCTGTCCTGGCACAGCTCCCACAGATCCAGCCCCGCGCCAGGAAAAGCAGCTGAGGGTGCTGTGGGATGTGCCCGTGGAATCCTGCAGCTCCCTGAGGAGTCCTGCAGCTCCCTGAGGAGTCCTGCAGCTCCCTGCAGCTCCCTGAGGAACCCTGCAGCGCCCTGAGGAGTCCTGCAGCTCCCTGAGGAATCCTGCATGCCCCTGAGGAGTCCTGCAGCCCCTGAGGAATCCTGCATGCCCCTGAGGAATCCTGCATGCCCCTGAGGAGTCCTGCACTCACCTCTGCCATCAGCCGTGATGCCGATGCCGCTGCTGCAGAGAGCCTGGAATTCCGCTGGGGACAGAGCACGGCAGAGCCATCAGGACAGTGCCCGCAGGGAGTCACTGAGCTCAGGGCTTCAGCCCGCCGGGGGTTTAACTCTTGCTGTGCCGCAGGGGCAGTTCTAGGCCTGCCTGTGCTCACACAGCACCATCACAGAACCAGCTGAGTTGGGAGGGACCCCAAGGACCCTCCAGCCCCACCCCTGGCCCTGCCCAGACACCCCAACAATCCCACCCCGCGCCTGGGAGCGTTGTCCAACCTCCCCTGGAGCTCTCCCACCCTTGGTGCCGTGGCTCGGTGCATTTTCACGCCGATACTCCCAGCTCCACCATCCCAGCACCAGACCCGGGCACCCCCTCTCCATTTTTTGTCTGCCTGGCACCCCTTCCCCCATCCCTACGCTCCTCCAGCCTGCCCAAGCCACGCCAGGACACCCCTGAGCCCCTTCCCTGCCCCTGGCACAGGCGGGCACGGCCTCACCGGAGTTCTTGGCCGGGCAGGGCTGGCAGGGCTCCCCGAAGCCGTGGTCGGGGTTGGCGCAGCAGCACTCGGATTTGGTGACGGCGCCGGGGAAGGGGCGGGCGCAGGTGCCCTTTTTGATGCCCCCGTAGCAGGTGCTGCGCATGTGGGTGTCCACACAGACCCGGCCGTCCACGCCGATGGCCAGGCCCCCCAGGCACTCGCAGCGGAACGAGCCCTCCGTGTTGATGCACCAGCCGTTCATGCAGATCCCGGGAGTCTCGCACTCGTCGATGTCTGGGCACGGGCAGGAACGGGACGGGGGGGTGACCTCGGGGTCAGGGACACACGGGGAGAGGGGTGGGACACACGGGAAGGGGACTGGGACACACGGGGAAAGGGTTGGGACACACAGGGAGGGCTGGGAGACATGGAAAGGGTTGGGACACGCGGGGAGAGGGTTGGGACATGAGGAGAGGGGACTTGGACACACGAACAGGGGGCAGAACACACGGGCAGGGGCTCAGGACACAGAGATGGGATCAGGACGCGTGGACAGGGCTCAAGTCACTGAGAGAGGCTCAGGACACACAGACAGGGACTCAGGACACACAGACAGGGACTCAGGACACACTGAGAGGCTCAGGACACACAGACGGGCTCAGGACACACAGATANCGGGGAGAGGGGTGGGACACACGGGGAGAGGGGTGGGACACACGGGAAAGGGCTGGGACATGAGGAGAGGGGACTGGGACACACGAACAGGGGGCAGAACACACGGGCAGGGGCTCAGGACATGCAGAGAGGGGCTCAGGACATGCAGAGAGAGGCTCAGGACACACGGACAGGGCATGGGGACACATGGACAGGGCTTAGGACATGCAGAGAGAGGCTCAGGACACACAGAGATGGGATCAGGACGCATGGAGAGGGCTCAAGTCACTGAGAGAGGCTCAGGACACACAGGCAGGGACTCAGGACACACTGAGAGGCTCAGGACACACAAAGACGGGCTCAGGACACACAGACAGGGGCTCAGGACACACAGACAGGGGCTCAGGACACACAGACAGGGGCTCAGGACATAAGAACCTTCCCCCTTTTCCCCACTCTCCCACACAGGGACAGCTTCTGGCGGCAGAGCAGGAGCTGCCCGGCCACACCCCTGGATTTCTCAGCCGCCCTTCCCCCGAGGCGCTCCCAGGTGCCCGGGAATGCGGGAATGCGGGAATGCGGGAATGCGGGCAGGGGCCGGGACTGGGAGCGGGCAGGGGCCGGGAGTGCGGGCAGGGGCCGGGACTGGGAAGGGGCCGGGACTGGGAGCGGGCAGGGGCCGGGACTGGGAAGGGGCCGGGACTGGGAGGAAGCCCTCCCGGAGTCACCCACCCACGCAGTAGCGCCCGTTGGGAGCCAGCACGAAGCCGGGTTTGCAGATGCACTTGAAGCTCCCGTCCTCGTTGATGCACATCCCGTTGAGGCACATGTTGGTGGTGGCACACTCATCGTGGTCTGGGGGCACAGGCAGGAGCCCAGAGCTGCAGCAAGACCCTCCCGTGCCCCAAGCCCACCCCGTGCCCCACCCCACGGCCAAACTGTGGTGGGTGGCCTCTGTTGGAGCCCTGGAAGCCGGGAATTTTGGACTTTCTGTGCTGTCAGGCCCAGACCCTCAGGAGAACACTGCATTTGACCTGAGGCCGTGGAAAAGGCTTCCAGCACTGAGTGACAGCACTGAGGTTCTGGGTGTGCAGCTGGGATAGAAGTGTGTGATGTCACAGGGTGGAAAACTCAGAGTTGGAGGGTTTAGTATATAACAGTGTATGTGGGAGGCAGATGGAGGTTCTGGGGTGTTGGTCAGTCTTGTCTTTGCACCTTCTTCTTCGTGGCTTTGGGTGGTTTTTGTGATTGGGTGAAGAGCCCCGCACTGCGAACCATGGGGGGTTTGTAATTGGGTCATAAATAAAAATAATTCAGGTGTCAGTTCACAGTTGGACAAATGGTCCTTGAAAAAGCTCAGCAGAGATAGAGAGGCGTCCATTTGGTGCCTGTTAATTAAGCAGGGCTCACAGCCTGGGAGGCTGTAACAGAGGTAAGAACTAAGAAACTCTGAAGTCCAAACACGAGCTTCATCCCTCTCGTGCCTTAATCCCGACTCAGGCAGGGAAAAGAAGACCCAAAACCACCACAGGCCTTGAAGGAGAGGGGGAGAGGGGCTTGGCTGGGACCACCAAGAGCATCAGCTCCAAGCAGGGTCACCTTTCCTGGTCAGGGCTGTGTCCTGCTGCGTCCCCAGCGCTCCTGGAGCACCTCCAGCCCCAGCCCTGCTGATCACCCCAAGCCCCTCATGGAAACACCTCCCCAGCCCAGCCCTCTCCCTCCCAGGTGGATGCCCCAGGGAGAAGGGGATGCCCAGGGTGCAGGGGAGCCTCACCAACGCAGTTCTTGCCGTCGGGGGTGATCTCGAAGCCGGCGTTGCAGATGCACTGGAAGCTGCCGTCGGTGTTGACGCAGCGCCCGTTCCTGCACATCACCCCGTTCATGATGCACTCGTCGATGTCTGCAGGGAAATCACCAGAAGAGTGGCAGCAGGGACAGACAGGAGCGCTCCCAGCTTGATATCCCCCGTGAGAAACCCAGGCAGGTGCCCTCAGACTCAGGAGTTCACCCCCAAAAATCCCTCTTGGAGGATCAGAATCTTTTCACGTGTGGGAGCCTTTGGAAGCCACTTTGTCAGGAAGGGAGAAAATAAAAAATTCAAAGCTTGGGCACTGCCATGGAAATCTGCCTTAGCTTGTTGCTGCCCTGGTGGAACATTCTCTTCCCATCCCTCTTTTTCGGCAGTCCCTCACCTGCAGCAGCCCCTTGGCAGAGCAGCCTTGCTGGAAATCCTCATCACTGGCCCAGAATCCCCCCTTTTGTCAAATGAAGCTCTCCCAACAGAATTCTGTCCTTGGGGAGGACTCTGCAGGTCTCTTGATTGCCACCAGAAAATTTTAAGGAAAGCCAAGGCAGAGGAAACTCCTCCTGCACAGATCCCATCCCACACCTGGCGGTGCTGGCGGCTCCTCGCCGCATTTCGCCCCTACACCCCTTTTGTGGTGCCAGGGGCTCTGCTGACCCCTCTGCCGCCCCTGCAGCCCCCCAGGAAGGAGGGGACAGCCCTTACCAATGCAGGCCTGCTTGGTGGGGGTGCTCTGGAAGCCCTCGTGGCACTTGCAGTGGTAGGAGCCCGGGGTGTTGACGCAGTCGCCGTGGACGCAGGGGCTGCTCGAGCACTCGTCCACATCTGCAAGGGGGGGAAAACCCCACCTGTGAGGGACCCTGGGGCACAGCAAAGGCCAGGAACCAGGAAAGGCAGCCTGGAGGAGCTCTGGGAGCTCTGGGAGCAGCTGTCCCTCACCAATGCACTCCCCTCGGACGTCCTGCTTGTAGCCCATGTTGCACTCGCAGCGGTAGCTGGACGGGGTGGGGATGCAGCGCCCGTTCAGGCACAGGTTGGTGAAGTGTTTGCAGATGTCGATGGTCTGGTTCAGCGTGGCCGTTCCTGGGGGGCACAGGGAGGCTTGGGGAGCCCTTGGGTGAAGCACGGGGAGAGGGTTGGGCAGCCCTTGGATGTCCCCAGGGCTCAGGATGGTGGCAGTCCCTGGGGGGCACTGGGAGGGCTGGGGAGCCCTTGGGTGTCCCCAGGACTGAGGATGGTGACAGTTCCTGGGGGCACAGGGAGGGCTGGGGAGCCCTTGAGTGTCCCCAGGGCTCAGGATGGCGACAGTTCTGGGGGCACAGTTCCAGGGAGGGTTACAGAGCCCTTGGGTGTCCCCAGGGCTCAGGATGGTGGCAGTTCCTGGGGGGCACAGTTCCAGGAAGGGTTAAAGACCCCTTGGGTGTCCCCAGGACTGAGGNTGGATGGTGGCAGTTCTGGGGGCACAGGAAGGGCTGGGGAGTCCTTGAGTGTCCCCAGGGCTCAGGATGGTGACAGTTCTGGGGGCACAGGGAGGGCTGGGGAGCCCTTGGGTGTCCCAGGAGCTCTCTGGGATGCCAGAGGGGCCCAAGGTGGGGAGGATGAGACCGAGGTGGTGACAGGAAAGCTCCGTTCCTATTTGGAGCTTTTGGGAGCCCATTTGGCAATCAGATACTCCAGGCTGGAGCCAGCCTGGCTGGATCTGCCTGCGGGCTCAGCTCCTGCCCAGCGCGGGTGCCACACCCCAGCTCCCCCCGAGCCCGTGTGTGACATCCCTGGGGACAAACCCCGCCGGAGAGCCCGGCTGGGCAGCCCAGCACGAAGGGGGAATTACCGATGCTGGAGCTCCCCGGGCCCATCCCGGGCAGCCCCGGGATCCCGCCCTGGCCGTTCGCCCCGTTGGGGCCGATGCCTCCGGGCCCGTTGAGTCCCGGCCCCACTCCGTTGGGCCCGAATCCAGGAATTCCTGGGAAGTTCCCGGGGAAGCCTGGCACCACCGGGAGTCCCTCGATGCAGAGCCTGCGGTACTCGTCTGCAAGAAAACAGGGATTTTCCAGCGGCGCCGGGATCCGCCCGCAGGGATGGGCAGGGATGGGCAGGGATGGGCAGGGAGAGGAGGGATGGGCAGGGAGAGGAGGGACGGGCAGGGAGAGGAGGGATGGGCAGGGATGGGCAGGGACGGGCAGGGATGGGCAGGGAGGGCAGGGATGGGCAGAGATGGGCAGGGATGGGCAGGGATGGGCAGGGGGCGTCCTGATGGGATGGGGAATGGGAAATGACGGGAATGAGGCACAGGGACCAGGAGGGATTGAACTCCCCGCAGCACACCACGGGGCACAGCTTGCCAAGGGGTCAGGCAGAGGGTTTTTGGGACACCTGGCACCGAGGGATCCCTCCAGGCAGGGAAGGACGGGACACGGGGGGTGCCGGGCACTGGGGAGCTGTGCCCTGCTCAGAGCTGGGGGTGAGGGACGGGGTGCACAGGGATGTGGCTCCATCCCTGGGCTCCTCCTGCGCCCCGAGGTTCAGCCGTGCTGAGAGCCAAGGACAGGGAGCAGGAGCAGGAGCAGCCCTGGGATCCATCCTTGCCTTGGTTCAGCCCCAGGTGAGGCCCGGGCAGGAGCAGCAGCACCCGCAGGGGATGGGGATGGGCTTTTCCCGCAGGTGACAAGGGAGGGGACAAGAGGCGGTGGCCTCAGGCTGTGCCAGGGGAGGGTTAGGTTGGACAGCAGGGCAAAAATTCCTCGTGGAAAAGATTTGGCAAAGGAATCCCCGTCCCGGAGGGGTTTCAGAGCCACGGGGATGTGGCACTTGTCACTCACCCGAGCCCCGCACCGGGCACATCTCGGGGGTCTGGCCGATGGCCCAGCAGCGCCCCGAGTCGCAGCAGCACTGCATCCTGCTGGCCTGGCCCGGAATGTCCCCGGCGCAGCGGCCACCCAGCAGCGCCGAGAAACACGTGCCCAGGCGCTGGTCTGCGGGGACAGCGACAGGGACAGGGACAGGAGAGGGACAGCGACAGGGACAGGGACACAGGGACAGGGACAGGGACACGGGGACAGCGACAGGGACAGGGACATGGGGACAGCGACAGGAGAGGGACAGGGACAGGGACAGGGACAGGGACAGGGACAGGGACAGGGGCAAGGACAGGAGAGGGACAGGAGAGGGACAGGAGAGGGACAGGGACACAGGGACAGTGACAGGAAAGGGACAGGGACACAGGGACACAGGGACACAGGGACACAGGGACAGGGACACAGGGACACAGGGACAGCGACAGGAGAGGGACAGGGACAGGAGAGGGACAGCGACAGGAACACAGGGACACAGGGACACAGGGACACAGGGACAGCGACAGGAGAGGGACAGGGACAGGAGAGGGACAGCGACAGGGACACGAGAGGGACAGGGACGGGGACAAATGAGGCACAGGGACACGGGGACAGGGACAGGAAGAAGACACACAGTCACAATGTGCCACCACCCTCTCCGCCGGCCCCTGAGGGCCCGTTCCCGATGGGATCCCTCCCGGCCCTGCCCTCTCCCCGTGTGACCCCCCGGACCCCCACCCTGGCCCTGCCGGGGGGGTTGTGGCTCCTGGCCAAGGCCCAGGGGACCGAGGGGACCGAGGGGACCGAGGGGCTGTCACATCCAGCAGGCTCCACCTGGCAGGAATCCCCCCAGGAAAACCTGGGCTCTTCCCCTCCTTCGTCTCCCACCTTGCTTTGTCTCAAGCCAATTAATGAGGGGGAAAGTCTCCCGGGACGGGGCTGCCACTTCCCGGGAATGTCACTGGAATTAATGGCCCGGGGCTGTTTGATCTGTGGGCTGTGGGTGCCCCTCTGCTCCCGCCACAGCTCGGGGACCCGCAGGGGACAGTGACCCCGGCTCCGAGCGCAGCTCCTCCTCGGGCACGGCCCCCAGCCCTGCCCGGAGCTGCATTCCGCAGGAATCGCTCCTTTCGGGAAACTTTATCCGCGGAAAACACCGGCAGAGAGCAAGGGAGGGAGAAGGGGAGAAGGGGAACTTGAGAGCAGGGACTGAATGCAAAACTGGCTCCGCTCCTAAGGGGAGGAGAAGCCCTGCGGGTGTTGGAGTCCCGGGGTTTTTTTTGCACAAAACCCCAGGACAGCAGAAAACGCCGCAGGAGAGAGGGGAGGGGAAATTCCAGATGGGATTAGAGAGAGCCCGGAGGTGGGGACGGAGCCCAGAGGGGTGACAAGGTGCAGCCAGGATGGCAGAGCACTCGGGGGAGCTGGTCCTGCTCATCCGGAGGGGACAGGAGCCGCTCCCGGCTGCAGCTGGGGCTCCCATCCCACGGGCCGTGTCCTGATCCGGGCAGGAGCAGCAGAGATCATCCAGCACAGCGAATCCCACACACCTAGGCTGCTGGGACGTGTCCCTGGGTGGGCTCTGAGACCCCTCCCCACCCATCCCACACCCCTCGCTGGTCCTTTTTCCTCTTGCTTAGAGGAAAATCCAAAGTGGATTTTTGGAACCACCGAAGTGGATCCAAAAAAGGATCCAAAAAGGATCCAAAAAAGGATCCAAAAAGGATCCAAAAAAGGATCCAAAAAGGATCCAAAAAAGGATCCAAAAAGGATCCAAAAAGGGCTCTTCAGGCAGGCAAAGCCCTCGGTGAGACCCTCCCAAGCCTCTCTGAGCCCGGGGCTTTGCCAGGCTCAGCAGGACACACAGCTGGAGGCTCTGAACCTGCTGATGCTGCCCCAGGAGAGGCACAACCCAAACCCTTCAGAGCTCTGCTGCACCCTCAGGGAAAAACAACAAAAAAAAGAGCTGAAAAAGGCCAGAGCGGGAGTGCTGAGTGGCAGGAAGGGCTGGGAATGCACTGAAAGGACATTTTTCTTCGTTTGGAAATGATTCCTTTAAGCTGCTCTGGAAGAGGAACCCTCTGTACCAAGGAAAAAGCATCCTGGTGATGCTTTCAGTTTTAACTTTTATGTTTTTCACGTTCTGTGCTGCCCAGGGTGCAGCTCTGAGCTCACACTCGGTGTCACACCGCAGGGACACAAAGCAAACCCCTTTTCTGATGAAGACCAAGGACAATGTCACAAGTTTTCAGGCCCAACACCACGAAGGCAGAGTGAAGAGAGAAAATCAGAAGGATGGGACTTCATAACCCAAAGCTGGAATTGGACAATTAAACAATTAAACCCCAATATGCAAATGGACCAGAACTTATTAAAGTGTCAGACCTCATGACCAATTGTGCATTTTGGGTCCATTTTGTGACCATTTTGTGATAATTTTGTGACCATTTTGTGATAATTTTGGGTTCATTTTGTGACCATTTTGTGCCCATTTTGTGATCATTTTGTGACCATCTTGTGACCATTTTGTGCCCATTCTGTGCCCATTCTGTGCCCATTTTGGGTCCATTTTGTGACCATTTTGTGACCATTTTGGGTCCATTTTGTGACCACTTTGTGACCATTTTGTGACCATTTTGGGTCCATTTTGTGCCCATTTTGTTTCCATTTTGTGACCATTTTGTGACCATTTTTTTTCCATTTTGTGATCATTTTGTGCCCATTTTGGATCCATTTTGTGACCATTTTGTGACCATTTTTTTTCCATTTTGTGATCATTTTGTGCCCATTTTGTGACCATTCTGTGACCATTTTGGGTCCATTTTGTGCCCATTTTGTGACCATTCTGTGCCCATTCTGTGACCATTTTGGGTCCACCTTGGGTGCAGCCCTGACCAGGCTCTTGTGCTGCCCAAGGTGTCCCCTAAAGGCCTCTCAATAAACATCTCCCTTACTCTCCAGCCCTGCCCAGTGCCTGCTCCAGGCCAGCCTTCCCAAGGCAGCAGCTCTGGTGACCCAGAAGGGGCAGGGAGGCACCTGAACCCCCTGGAGCACAATCAGAGGCCCCTGTGGCCCAGGGGGGGACTGGGCTCTGTGTGCCCGGCCCAGCTGCTTGAACCCTTCCCCAAAAGTTCCTCTGGACCAGGACTGGGGTTTTCTGCTGCTGGGGTTTTACTGGGGCAGGCACTGAAAGCAGCCCCTGGCGCTGGGGATCAGCTCCAGCTCTGGGCGCTGCTGTTCCAGCTGCAAAACCTTGGGGAGGTTATTGCAGGGCCATCAAAAAGGTGTTGGCTTTGCTGGGAAGGGAGGGGAGGGGACCAGTGCTCCTAAACCCCCCGAGGTGAGGCACTGTGGTCACCTCCAGGGTGGCCATCTCCCCTCTCCTGATGCTGGCCGTGCTTTACAAGTGCCCACATTATTTATCCACCTTCCATTTCCCCAGCTGCTCCCTGCCCTGATTCCACGGGATGGAAACCTGGGACCCCAAACTCCCCAAACAAGCCCCGAGACCCCCTGGAGCAGAGCTGGCAAAATTGGGGTGCCGGGGCAGCCCCAGGCCAGCAGGAGCCGTGGCTTTGGCCAAAACAAGCCCTGCCTGTCCCAAAAAGGGAGCTCGGGGAGGGGCTGGAGAACCCGGAGCCAGTTCAGCTGCAGAGTCCACTGCAGCTAAATCAGCTCGGCACTATTTTTAAATCTGGGCTTTCTAATTTTATTTATTTTCGTTTCTTGAAGCTCCTGGTTTCGAGGAAAGCGGGGAATGTCCACATGACTCATCCCAGAGCTGTCACACCCCTCTGGGCTGGGAAACAGCAGGGAAAATTCCATTCCCATTAAAATCTATCAGCTTCCCAAACAAGAAGGACTTGGGCCTTACTTTTTACTCACACTTCACAACATTTTTTTCCCCTCCTGGAACGAAAACATTTAATCCTGCTCCAGGATCTGTGGCTAGAAAAGAATTTGGAGCTGATTTTTTTTGGGTTTTTTTTTGTTTTTTTTTCGTTTGTTTTTTGTTTTGTTTTGGGTTTTTTTTGTTTGTTGGTTTGGTTTTTTTGTTGTTGTTGTTTTTTGTTTGTTTTTTGGTTTGGTTTTTTGTTGTTGTTGTTTTGGTGGGGGTTTTTTTGTTTTGTTTTTTTGGTTTTTTTTGGTTTTTTTGTTTGTTTTTTGTTTTTTGGGGATTTTTTTTGCTGTATTCATTTGCACAGAAAGCTGCACCTGACACTTTGCATTGCACCACCAATCTCTGCCTGTGCTGTGAGAACTCCTCTTCCCAAACGTCCCCATCCTCACCCTCCTGAAGCCACAGGGGCTTTCAGAGCAGGGAAAAAGCCCTGGGGTCCACCTGGAGTCGAGCAGGACAGGGACACCCCGGGAGGGAGAGCCTGGGATCCCCCTGCAGACTGGGAACAGCCCAGACGGGGACTGGAGAGGGTTCTGTGAGAGGAGCACGGGGATCCTTCCTCACTCTCCCAACCCTCCTCCTCCTCCCTGTGTCCTTGTCAACCCCACAGCCCAAATTCCAGAGAGGGAAGAGCGGGAGAAGCCCCGGGGAGCAGGAGGGAGCTGTGAGCCTTATTTCGGTTTTTTTCTTAGAGACTGCAGCACGTTTTCTCAGCTGCAGTGATGTTCTCAGTTCCGAGTAAGGAATTTCTCACGGGCGAGCCGTGGAAGGAAACGCCAACAGCCTCTCCCCAGCCGGCGTTTGTCATCCCAAAAAATATTGATCCTAATTAACCAATCATGGCGATGCTGCCCTAATCAAGGAGCGATTAGGCACGGCCCTGTCCCTTCACTCTATAAAGGCAGTTTGTTTGTTTTGGTTATAAAAGCAGTTTGTTTGTTTTGTTTATAAAAGAACTTTGATTGTTTGTTTTGGTTATAAAAGCAGTCTGTTTGTTTGTTTTGTTTATAAAAGCAGGTTGTTTGTTTGTTTGTTTGTTTGTTTGTTTGTCACCAAAGCCAGACTTTGCCAGCCCGGAGAAGACGCCGAGCTCGCGGCGTTCGCTCCGCCGAGCGCCCGGAGAAAGGAGCGTCCCCCAACCCAACCCCCCGGACTCCTGGGGACACCCCCAGCCCTGAGCCGGCCCCAAACCCCTTTTCCCCGCTCACCGAGGCAGCGGGATCCGTCGGGGCTGCTGGCGAAGCCGCGGGGGCAGGAGCACACGTAGCTGCCCACGGTGTTGGCGCAGTCGCCGCCGTCGCACACGCCGGGGATGGCCCCGCACTCGTCCACGTCTGCAAGGGACACGACCCCGCTGGGAGGGTGCAAAACCCCCCCTTGCCCCCCCAGAGCCGCCCCACCGGGGATGGGAGGTGGGGTTTGGGGGGTTAAGGCACGCTGGAGGCTGTAAAGGGTTCCCAAAATTCTCCCGGAGTGGATTTGTGGGGTCTCTGCTTCTCTCCGCAGCCCTTCCCAGGGAAAGGCTGGGCTGGACACCAGGGAATGCTTCCCAGGGAAAGGCTGGGCTGGACACCAGGGAATGCTTCCCAGAGAGAGGGATTTGGGATCCCAGGATCCTGGAGAGGCCAAAAATGGGCAAATGCTGGCTGAGGTTGTTGCACGCAGCTTGCCCGGAGCCTTCTGCTCCCTGTCCTGGTGTTTCTCCATCACCCCACCGGGGATGGGAGGTGGGGTTTGGGGGGTTAAGGCACGCTGGAGGCTGTAAAGGGTTCCCAAAATTCTCCCGGAGGGGTTTTGTGGGGTCTCTGCTTCTCTCCGCAGCCCTTCCCTGGGGAAGGCTGGGCTGGACACCAGGGAATGCTTCCCAGGGAAAGGCTGGGCTGGACACCAGGGAATGCTTCCCAGGGAAAGGTTGGGCTGGACACCAGGGAATGCTTCCCAGAGAGAGGGATTTGGAACCCCAGGATTTGGGCTCCCAGGATTTGTTCCCTCTGGCAGAATATCCTGGAGAGGCCAAAAATCCTGGCTGAGGTTGTTGCACGCAGCTTGCCCGGAGCCTTCTGCTCCCTGTCCTGGTGTTTGTCCACGGATTTTTGTTTGTGTCTTATCGCGCTGGGTGGGTTTGGGATGCAGGACACATTCCTTTGGGAAGCATCCTGCGTGAGGCACTGGCATTACCTCACCGATAGCACAGCTCGGCCTTTGTCCTGCAGCACAGGCAGGGCTGTTAAAAAGTGAAATTCTTGGCAGAGAAACCCTGGAATTCGGGCAGGAAAAGCTTTGTCCAGCCAGTGACTCCCCCTGGACTCCACACCACGGAATTGTTCCCTTCGGTGCCGTTTTTCCGGTTGCTTCCAGGATAATTTAAAAGTGCCACGGCCTCCCCTTCCCTGTGATTTATGGATCCAGGTCTCTGGAGCAGCAGGATGTCTTTGATGTTCCCTCTCTCCACTTTGCACCAGGAATTTTCTGGTGTCCTCAGCGATTTTCCTCCCGCCGCGTTAAGATCGCAGCTGCATCCAAACCTGCCCTTCTCCCCAGGCTCTCCTTCCCTTAAAACCTCAACAGATCCTGCTTTTTTTCCTCTATTTCCTGCCATAATCCAGGCTTGGGATCGGCTCATTCATCCCTAACCTGGCAATTCCCGCCCTCTTTGCTCATCTTTCTGCACAACACAAACCCAGTTCCCGCTGCTTCCCAAGCCGACCTCGTCTCCAGCGGTTTTTAGGGAGCAGCCCAATCCTTCCCCTCCCTAAATCCAGCACTTCCTTCTTTGCCAGGGGAAATTTCCCTCCCTAAATCCAGCACTTCCTTCTTTCCCAGGGGAAATTTCCCTCCCTAAATCCAGCACTTCCTTCTTTCCCAGGGGAAAATTCCCTCCCTAAATCCAGCATTTCCCTCTTTGCCAGGGGAAATTTCCCTCCCTAAATCCAGCACTTCCCTCTTTCCCAGGGGAAATTTCCCTCCCTAACCCCAGCACTTCCCTCTTTGCCAGGGGAAAATTCCCTCCCTAAATCCAGCACTTCTCTCTTTGCCAGGGGAAATTTCCCTCCCTAACCCCAGCACTTCCCTCTTTCCCAGACTGCCCGGATCCCTCGGAACCGGAGCAGTGCCAGAAATCCTCATCCCCCCCGGAGCTCCTCGGAACACGAGGGACAAGGGGACAACGCGAGCCACCCTCTGGAAGTGTCCCATCCACCAGGGATGAGCCCGGGACGGAGCAGCCCCGCACTTGGAGGGGCTTCGGGCACAAACCCGGGCTGGAAATTTCCCCGAGAGGAAAAGGATCGGTTTTCCTGCTGGAGCTGAGGATCCGCGCCCGGGACATCCAGCTGCTCGGGAGATCGGGATCACATCCAGCTGCTCGGGAGATCGGGATCAGCCTGGAATATCTGGCCTTGGAAAAGCGTCTGTATCCTCCGGGAAGCGAATTCCAGGGGTCAGGAGATAAGGTTTGTGTCGGGAGATAAGGAGGCACCGCCCTTATCTCTGCTCCCACCAGGCCCGGGGGGGTTTTGGCACCAACCGCCGGCGTTAATGAGGGGACATCGCTAATTAATGAGGGGACATCGTTAATTAATGAGGGGACATCGCTCATCAGCCAGCTCTGACCTCCGGCTCCAGCACAATTCCAGCTGCTGACTTCCCACCAGGAATCTCCCCCCCGGCACTAAAGACGAGCTCCGGGACGCCGGGGAGAATCTCCCGGAGAGGTTTAACCCAGGTTTGGATATTCCCTGGGTGCCGGGCTTGGCTGGGGAATCTGAAAATGAGAGAATTCCCTCCTTTCCCCAGCTGTAAAATGAAGCCAGAGCTCAGCCAGGGAACCGGTGCCGAGCTGGGATGGGGAGCCTGGAGCAGACCTGGAGAACAAATCCCTCCTCTCTTTGTGCTCTGATCAAACCCCGGGCTCAGCGAGGACAGCACTCGGACCAAGGCAGGGACTTGGGCAGTTTCAGCAGGAATGTGAGCCTCAGGAATTCGCTGCTCCATCTGCTGGACCGAATTCCTGACGGCTCAAAGGGTGCAGGAAACTCGGAGATTTTCAGGGAACTCGGGGCCCAAATCTTCTCGTGTCCATGGAGTGGGAGAGGAACCCTCTCCATTCCCCTACCCACATCACCTTAGGGAATCCCAGAGGGGATTCCACTTCCCTGGGGCCCTGCTCACCTTCTGGTGGCCCCG
>WAAE01021065.1:0-36276 GCA_013400495.1 Nicator chloris
CCAAACTGGCATTTCCCTGGCTTTCAATAAAGGAGCTGGCTGTTGGGGCTCTTTCTGTGAAAGGTAACTAGAATTTGGAAACATAAGCATCAATGGATGCAATGCCAAAGCATGCACTGGTTTAGTCAGAAATCCTTTAGAGTGCTGTTGGCTCCTTTGGAGCATTAAACAATATTCACATTTTCTCCAAAGAGAAATGGAACTAAGGGATTAAGTAACTTCTGATGTGGGGGACAGGCGGCATGTGCCAAGAGTCTAATAGAAGCCTCTCTTCCTTTCTGTCTGAAGGGGGTATCAATTCAAGGGAAGCATTTACCTCAAAAACAGACGTGCTCCTGTCACTCCTTGCAGCATGGCTTTATCTCCTTCCACTAACAGCATCGTACCTTCCCGCAAGCCCTGGTGGAGGTGGAAACACTTAAAATGATGTTTAAGCTAAGTGAAAGGGTAGAATGCTTGTCACAAGCAGGCCAGTCTTAGTGCCATCATGACTACCCACTGAACCTTCTCGCTTACCTAACAAAGAGCTAAAGACAAAATTAGGTGAGTTATCTTCTTTTAGAAGTTGATTTTCTTTTTTTTTCAGTTTTCACTCTTAAAGGAGAAACCATTAAGGAGGAGAGGAAACGGTTTTTTCCCACAGTTATTCTCAGATCCAGTTTGGGCCGAGCAACAGCCAGCTGGGTTTGTTAGTGCACAAACTTTATACTACAAGATCAAACACAGGGACAGGAAATGTAGAGGTCCCACTTCCCCCAACAGACATAATGAAATTACATATACACTACTGAAGGTGCAAATTCAGAAACTCTATTACAGAGATTAAAGAGTATCTGCAAAAAGATTAAGGGGAGTTTTGTACCATGTGCATGTACACCACCCCCAACACACAATATATGGTGGCCAGTGACTGGGAAGGTCAGAGCTGCCTAAAATAACGTTGAGCAACACTAACAGGAGTATGCATTTCACTAGCCCTAACCCATTTTCTACAATGAGCAATATCCAAGGCTGAAGCTCTTAGCAAGAATACAATTAGCATTCCAAGCCATCATTCTGTAAGTCTTGACAGGTGGGCAACCCACACTGAGAGCTAGCATGAATGCATTTAAAATGTTTATCATGCTACAGCTTCCTGATGGAGAACTGCTACTCACCAGAACTGGAGGGGTGTTTGGTTCTTCATGATACTGGCGGATTCTTTCCTCTCTTGTCTCCTGTGAAAATGAGCATAGATTTAGCTTCCCAGGCCATAAGATAGGATTTGGAGCTATCCAGGCAGCATGACATAAAACAATTTCATAACATTAAACAAAGCAGGCACTTCCCCTCAAGCAGAATGGGATGGCAGGATTGACTCTTAATAGATAAGTGTTTTACCCTTCACCACGAGCAGCAATTTACTGCAGGCTGATCAAACAGAACTCATACAGTCCCAGCCCTGAAAAGCCTTAAAACGTACTTATACTCAATTCATCCATGTTGTTTTGTTGTTTTTTTTTTTTTAATTAGTACTAACTCTGTGTGCAGAGATAGTACTAATACTACCAGGAAGGTGGTAAAGCAAATGCCTGAGGTGCCACCTTTGTGAAAGAGAGTAGTGAATCATGGATTTTCAGTGATTAAGTATTTGCTTGTTTGCCTTCAAGTAGGTATTACACTGAAGAATTTCCTTCTGTGAACAGCTCTGTCATGTTTCCTGAGGTTTCCTGCTGAACTGAGCACCAGTAAAGAAATAAAAACATAGGAACACAGCAGGGACTTGGTATAGCACAGAGCTTCCAGCCTCCTCTGAGAGAAAGAGCAGAAGTTATTTATAGGGAAAAGACTGCCCGCTTATCTGTTGACAAGCTGATTAAATGAATACCTACAACTTCATCTAAATTCTAGAAGCACACCCATATCCACATCTCTTCATTGTTCCCTAATTCTTAATATTTCCTCTAACCGTAGAATTTTGATTACAAGGAGGAAAGTATTTAGGTTGTTAAAAGATGCACCACACAGATTGTTCCCTGAGGAATTAGCTGACATGCTATTCAAGAAGGAGCTCCTCCCCACTGTAGGGAAATCTGTCTCTGTGCTTGATGGCTGAAGTGTTTTTCTTTCAGCTATAGTGCATGTGCTTGCTCTGTACTGGACAGTACAGGCTGTGCTCCCTGCAAGGATACCAGTGCCCAGGTCTTTTCTTACACAACAACTCTATGAATCTCAAGATCTCCCTGTTCTGATCATTTCTTCAGACTTTCAGATATTTAAGCCTATATTTAAGCCTCTTAATCTATGTTTAAGTTAGGTCTTCCCAAGCACCAGATACGACAGAACTTTCCAGAACCACAGTGCTTTGCATCTTAACATTTCAGGTTTATCTTTTTTTTAAATTCCCCCATTCCATGCCAGATATCAAGCATTTCAACAGTATTTCAGACATTGCAGAGCTTCTGTTTGTGAAAAACACTTTGTTCAGTAATACTGTTGCCAACTCCTCTTCCCAAGCAAAGTTAAGTTTTAGGAGGAAGTAAAGTGTTGCTGCTTCATTGGCATTTCTAGTTTCTCTACAGAGCAGCTGTTTGACATTCTATAGCTTTGTAAGGCCTCAAAAATGCACACTATTTTTACTCCTCCACACACTGGTTACTGTGTTAGTTCTGGTGTGCTTTACTTACACCCATGTGAGTTCTTTTAATGTCTGGGTCCAGGTAGTGGGGGTTAATATTAAAAGGAACTAATCCTAGAGCCTGCAGGGAAGGTGGATAAACAATTGGCATGTCATTGGTGGTATTGATGCTGATGGTAGCAACGTTGGTTCCTGCGCTGGATCCCATGTAAGGAATCCCATCCTGAAAGACAAAAGCAGTGACCAGTCTGCAGTATCACAACTAGGAACTGAATTTCATAGCACCTTCTATCAATCTCAGAGACTTATCAGTCAGATCAGACTTAGTCCTTCTAGCTTATCTAACTGCTAACTTTACTGGTGAAAAGCAGAACAAGAATTCAGGTTCTGAGGTGGGCAGTAGCTTCTCTGTGTCAGAGAACTAACTGCTGCCTGCCTTGTACTCATAACTCTGTGACCACCCAAGAGAGAACTTACCAGGCTGTCAGTGCATGTTGGACTTTGCTGTTAAGAGAAGAGACTTGCCTCTATTGAAGTTACAGGAAATATCTGAAATGGCTTTTAACTAGCTTCTGAAGAGAGTAGACCATTGGAAGCACAGTGCAATGTTGTCACAGCATCAACTTACAGGTACCATGACCAGTTTAGCGCTATTTAGGTATTAGTAGGGAGTACTGTGCAGTACATAGAAGAATGCCACACAAATATGCAACTATACAGGTAATGCTGAGCAATTTCTAAAAATAGAGCTGTCTTGAGACAACTGGTGGTAATATAACGAAGTAGTTATCCAGACTTAACTGGTATTTGGACATTTTCTGGCTTTCATTCCCACAACAGATGTTGAATTTCTATATATTAGGATAAGCTAATCTAACCTTTATTCCTGGCAGCTGGCCTTACTGTGGCTTGTATAAATCTACATTAAATCATTTGCAATTCCATATTGCTAGGGAACACCTTGCTTCTGTTCTCCAGAGATGGTGTATCTTTGCTGTGCCTTATGAGATTCACCAGCTAGACTGGTGCTGCTGACCAAAGGGGCTCAATGGCACTCACACCTCTCAGTTCCAAGGAGATACATAATTTTCAACATCAACAGGACACTGCCTAAAAAGGCATGTATGGATCCAACTTTATCACCAGTTTATTAGCAGACAACGTGCAACATGAACACTTCTATATCAACAAGATATAGACTTGAAATGGACATCTCAAGCTGAAAAATAGGGTTTCTGGACATAGATTAAATCTTGCACTGGTCTGTTGACTGGTATTTTGAGGGATTTACTTCTAGGGTTCTATGTAGCATTGTACATCCCAAGGTCTTGCAAGCCAGCATCTAGAAAACTGCTCTAGAATAACAGACTGCTGACTTAAGTCTTTTCAATGACTCAATGACAGCCGTATTTGGCCATGGTTTTCACCAGGTTGTTTGAGATGGCTCAACATTTGAAGTATATTACAGACAAAAATGCAGAATCAGCTTGGATTTGTCTGAACAAAAGTTCATGCATGAGATCCTGCCATTCAGACTTCGCCAGAATCTGTAGTTTTACCTCAAGAACTCTCCTCCTGATCTCATGTATCAGACTGTTGTCATAAAGAGCTTTCAGGAGACGGAATGTGTTCCCACCTCCTGCAGAAAGAAAGTTCAGCTTATTTAACATGCTTTCACTATCAGTTTTAATTGAAGCCTTTACAAACTTGGCAAGTGCCGTGAGTTCTATGCTCTATTCAGGGCAGTATCCTGCTTTGAGAAGCAGTAAAACCAGAAGCTTCAGAAGAATGGTCATTGGGTAGGCCAGGGGCATGCCCTGAGTCGTCCTTGTAATGCTGCCACTGTCTGACAGTGACCTCTCTTCCAATACCCAGGACCCTTGGGCTTGCTAAAGTGATGATACAGCTGTTACGATCATGTTTTCACACTGAGGTACTGTTCAGAATAATCATTTGAAACTTAGTGGATATGAAGTTCCATTAATAAATCTACTTCCCAGCCCACCACCACATTTAGGGTTTTTAGGCTCCCAAGTACTGTCTTCTGTAGTTTCTAATTGCTAGGCCTAACTGCTTAATTGTTGGTCTTCAGTGCCCCCTCTGAGCAGGACCAATCCAGTGCCCTATATAAACCTTCACTGGGGAATAAGAAGTAAAACTTACCAATAAATATTGCTTCGGATTTCCGTATGGCTTCCACTGGATCACAAGATTCATGAATGCTGTCTAGCCCATAACCTTAAATGAAAAAGTATTTACCTTTGCTGTGTCAATTTGGTGGGAGAATCTGGTATGTTCAATCCCTCCCTGCCCTCCTCCTCCAACCCTGAGACAAATGTTTCAACCAGGGAAATTTCAGAGAACTCTACAATGTAAATCAGAGTGTACATCCTACATTACTGCTTTGGCATCCAGCTGTACAAAAGGAAATGTCTGTTTTGTGGATATATGCTCTCAGTGACTGGGAGCAGAGAATTTCACTGAGCAGGTGCAGGCCGAGGCACACTATCCTGGGCATTGCCAGGTAACTAGAAAATAAGGAAAAAGCTGTTAGTCCTCAGCTTGGCTGTGCTGAAGTCTGGCACTATGCGTTGGTTTTAGCATTGCTTGGGCAAATACCTGATATGAGTATTGTTTCTGTTAAAATGTCTGACATTTTAGATAGATTTGCCTTGCTGGGGTTCACTGAGCACAGGAAGTGTCAAGACAGAAGAACATGGGCATTTGATAGCAGCAGTCTTCCTGCAAGTCAAGGAGCAAAGGGTGCTGCCCAGGGAAGTGAGTACTGATTATTACTACACTAATGAGTGCAAAGGTACCCTCAACAGTGACAGATATTAGGTGGAGGTCTTGTTGTAGGCTGCTCTGCAAAGGTCTTTGCTACAAGCAAAGTTCAGCTGCTGTCCATCATGGAACTATGTGGCTCCTTGATGTGCTTTAAGTAATGGTCTTGACTTAACACCAGTGGTTGCACAGCTTGAGCAGAGGTTAAGATATATGGGAAGAAATGTTCCCTCATGTGATTAAGAAGGATAAAAATATGCCACTTAATAGTTCGGGATAAAATCTTCCTCCCTGGAGTGGCAGCAAGGATTTCTTCTGGAGGCCTCTACAACATCTCCTTCCAGGCAGATGTCCGCAGCCGACTCGTGCTGCTCACTGCCCTTGCTGCCCGTACCGCAGCAGCCCAGCCCAGCCCGTGTGCACGGCGGGCTGCAGCGCAGTGCCCGGCCGTGTCCCCGCGGCGCAGAGCGGCTGCAGCGCTGCCGTGCCGGGGCGCTCCGTGCCCGCACCCTGCTCCCCGTGCCCGGGGCCGGCCCGGCAGCCCCGCGCACAGCCGGCGTGGCCGCAGCAGCCGGGCCGGCCTTACCCAGGCTTTCAAACTTCTCCCTGGCCGTGCGGGCGTAGGCGTCGCGGTCGTGCAGAGCGTAGGGAATGAACAGCACCCGCTTCACCTTCCTGGGAGAAGAGAGGGGAGAGAGCGGTCGGCGCGGCGGAGGCGGGGGCCGGGCGCGCTCCCGCAGCCCTGCACGGCACTTACTGCCCCAGGAAGCTCTGGATGTGCTGCTGGCAGTGGCCCAGGTACCCCCCTCCGTGCAGGGTGGAGTTGGAGATCAGCAGCAGGCGCCGCGAGCCCCCCATGCCGAGCCGAGTAGAGCCGAGCCCTCAGCCCAGCCCGGTCCGCCCCTTCCTGCCCCGCCGGCGGCCCCGGGGTGGGGCCGAGCCGCCGCCGCTCCACCGCCCCGGCCTGGCCATGCTGGACTTCGCCATCTTCGCCGTCACTTTCCTGCTCATCCTCGTGGGCGCCGTGCTCTACCTGTACCCGGTAATGCTGCCGGCCATGGGGCGAGGGGCGCTCGGCCCGGCCTGGCCCGACCCCGGTGCAGGCGGGTGGTGAGCGAGCGGCCGCGGTGCCGGGGCAGCCCCGGCCCCGTCCCACGGCCCCTGGGCTCGGGCGGTGCCCCCGGCCCGTACCCCCGGGCCCGGGCGGGACGTGGCAGAGGCCTGCGGGACAAGCTGCCGGGCAGGGCGTTCCCGGGACAGCGCACCCGCGGCACTCCTCCTGCTGTACATGGTCTGGGAGTGAATCCCGCTTTCTAAAGGCGCGGTCTGCTCGCCTTGCATTTTTGCAGGCCTCTAGGGCAAATCTGTGTGTAAGATCCTACACTGCAAACTTAACCCTTTAAATCTTTACGCAGACATCTTTCATCTAACCAAATGAATAATCCTGGTTTAGCCAGTGGCATCAGGCACACACTTGAGGTTTATCGGCTTAGCAGGTTTAAAGCCTGCAGATGTAGCATATCCAGCTTCTGTTTCATGTTTGTAAGTAGTGTAGTAGTATTGGTGTGGAAAATTCATTTCTCCTGCTGGAATGCTGTGGGACCTGTATCAAATCTGACGTTCATGTAGAATGATGCATTTCCTTTTACTCTAGGCATCTAGGCAAGCATCAGGTATCCCTGGGCTGGCTCCAACTGACGAAAAGTAAGTGGTTTCTGTTTCCACATTGATGAGGTTCAGCATTTGCAGAGGATGCTATTCATGACCAGATATCCTCTGTGTTTCTCAGGGATGGCAACCTGCCAGATATCATTGTCAGCAGCAGTTTACATGAGTTTCTTGTGAACCTTCATGAGAAATATGGGCCACTGGTCTCCTTCTGGTTTGGAAGGCGTCTTGTTGTCAGCCTCGGCTCCATCGATCTTCTGAAACAACATATGAACCCCAACCGGTTGTGTAAGTGTCTTTTATGTTGACTTTGAGTCCATTTGTTCTGGCCTCGCTGGGCATCAAAGGAAGGATGTCAAAGGAAGCTGGGGTTTCATTCTACCTTGAAAGAAAATGGCACTTTGTAGCTGACATGGTGGTTCAGCTATGACTTTGGTTGTGCTTACTGGACTTGAGTATCAGTGACCAAGGGTTACTGCTGTCCAGTGGCCATCAAGAAAGCAGTATACTTGTGTCTTTTACCATCTATCTACAGGCAAACGTTCAGCGTAAGCATCATGCTCATTAGTCACTTGATAGAGCAAGGTGAACAGCCTGTAGCCACTTGGCATACATTTTAAATGCAGTATGAAATACAGTTTAGGAGGGTAAACGTCACTAAATTAAGTCTGAAAACAGTTCTGCTAGTTTGTGATAACTGCCTTGTATGGTTCAGCATGGAGGTTTTTCAAACTATTATTTGGAGAAGTTCTTTACCTTTCATGTTTGTTTTGGTGTGTAGACTTTTGTGGTGATCTTCTAGTCTTGAAAGTGGTTAGTGGTGCTGGTTTCTGAGTTGACTATCTTAGTCATGGGAGAGTATTTTAATTTATGGTCTAAGCCTCTTAGGTGGGCATTTTGCTTCCTAAGGTTATCACACTCAATAAGTTAACTCAGTTTGGGTTTAATCTTTCCCAGTTTTTATATTACAAGGTTGACTGAGGTGTTGGATGCACACGTCTGACCTGGTCCTGTAGGCTGTCTTTAGGCACAGGCAGATCTCTCAGCTCGCTTTATGCTGGGGTCGTGAGGGGTGAGCTTCAAGTACAGTTGCCTAACAGAATCGAAAAAAGAAATGGTGACAGTCTGGGAAAGGAGTGGGAGTTAACGAGGATCAGCAAGACAGTAGATAACGATGACACTCCAGAAGGTGGAAAACCACCCTGAAAGATCTGAATGCTCTAAAGTGTGTTTGGGAGAAATTAAGCAGTCACTTTCTCAAAGCTCAGAGAAGTGGTGACAGGCCCCGTGCAGGCAAGTTCTCATAAATGTTCTGAATTTGGGAGGATCTGAGTGCCGGAGAAAGAGAAATACTGTGCCTGGACTTAAGTGCAGGAAATTAGGTGACCCAGACAGCTACAGACTAGCATAGTATCCTGCTATGCCAAGGGCTAAACGTTTTGGTTTTTTTTTTTAAGGATGGTGTATAAATGGGAAATGCACCTTGTATTTGGACAATTAGATTTTTAGACAAGGAAAGTTATAGAACTGTGTCTATGTCAGGGATTCAGTTCAGAATTTGCTTGGGTACTGATAAATGAAAGGGGGATCAAGGCTGGATTGTCTTGGAAAAGTGAAATGCAGTGTTGGGGACATGAAATACTCCATCTTATGTTAGGGTCCTACCCTGATGGCATTATTCTGGAACCCTTTGTTGGCACAGGGCAGCAGAGTGAGATGGATATCCCTGAGGGCTGGGACAGCAGGAGCAGGAACAGGAGGAGAAAAAGCGGGCTGCATGAATTGCCTGTGGGATGACATGGCCATGGAAGAAAAAGGATACAATGAGTAATGGATTTTCTGTAAAGAGAGGACTTCTACACAAAATGAGCATGAGTCAGACCTGGAGTCCTGTGTGTGGTTCTGACCTCAATACTCAGGCATGATTTTGAATAAAGCAAGTGCAAATAAAGGCTGCCAGTGCTCTCAGAGAAGTGGGGAGCCTGTTGTGCAGGAGAAGCTAGGGAAAGTGTGTTCAGCCCAGACAAAGAAAAAGCTTATGAGGGGATCCTCATAAAGGCAACAAACTTGAGAAGGAGGGTTCTTACGATCTCAGAGCTGGAAGAGCTGCAATATTAGTTGTATCACTGCTTTCCTTTTAGCATTGATGCTTGCCAGAAATGCTCAAACTTTATTAAAGGTGAGGAATCTTACAGGTTCTATTTCCTGAAGCATTGAGGTATAAGCAGTAGTAGCTGAGTACCTGTAGCAAAGTCCTTCCTATACGCTTTCTTGGTGAGTGGGAATAGGGGTTGTAGTAGGTCTCAGCCACAAACTGGCTCTGGGCAGGTTGATGTTTTATTGGAGATGTGGTCTTGCCCGTATCTGTTCCGTGCACACAGTGCTGTGGGACAGGAGACAGACCATAGTGGGGTGCATTATATCCAACTCCTGAGTCTTCAGCCCCACTTGAAAACCCATGCCGTGTAGCTCTTCCTCAGTCAGCTGGAGTGCCTGAGGCCACCGTCCATCTTCATGGATACCTGACATTTGGTTTCCAAGGCTGAGGTACAGAATTTGGCTCCAAGCATCATACAGAGGTTTCTCTCATCTCATGTGTGTGTCACAGGTGTGGCCAAATTTCTTGGAGACAGAGAGAGAGGTGCAGATAATGCAATTCTCATCAAAGTCTTGAAGCTGGACTAATTGGATTCATAGTTATAAACATTTCCAATGCCAGGAGACTGTTTTTCCTTAGGCTTCAAGCAGTGTTTGAAATTGGTATGCTTTCATGGCTTCTTAAAGCTTGGTTGAGATTAATTTGCAAGGAGAATTCAAAGGAAGTAAAACTTTGCAGCTGGTACTGATGATTCCCCTGGGTGGCTGTGGGGAAGCAGTTCAGGCCTACAGATGGTGTGGACGTGAAGAGGGTGGACTAATGCAGGATAGCCAGGAGCAGTGGGTTCAGAGACCAGCTTGGAAAACTTGCCTGAGTTGATGTTGCTTTTTGGGCTGGGGCAATGAACCTGAAGCACACTGAATACTGGAGATGGAGCCATGGGTCCTGGCCTGTCTGAGCAGGACTTCATTGCTGTTCTGTGAGCATTTTACTGTCCAGGTTCAGAGCTTCTTTTTGTCTCTGATGTTCAGTTGTGCTTGATCTCAGATCTTTTCTCTGTGTTTACTTGTAATGGTGTCCAGGACAGCGCTCTGAGGTTTTTGGGATGGGGAGATTTCAATGCAAGCGAAAAGAACAGTCGAAATTTTGATATGTATTACTAGGAGGGCTGAAAATGTGCCACTGGAGTTGTTTTCAAGACAAGGACAAAGGATGAAGTCTGTGCAAGCGCTGGCAGAACAGAGCTCTCTCCAGAGGTAGTTCGTGCCTTGTGGTGTCACTAGCCTCCCACAGCTGTGCAGAAATAGCCCTTTCCCAAATAGCACGAGGCAGAGCCAGCCCTCAGCAAAAGGGCAGCCTGGGCTCTGCAGCCCTGAGTGCACAACGGTGAGTGTGTATTGGTGGTGTGGGATTGCCAGTTTAGTGTAGGGGCATTGGGAGAAAGAAACCCAGAGTCCATGGCTAGTCCAGCAGTTTTCTTTCATGTGCAGCAGGAAAACTGCAGTTTCAGCAGGTCTTGCCTCTAACCATCCTCCAGCCTCTCTAGATGCCTCTGCTTGCCAGATTTTCTGTGTGGGCTTTACCACCTGCCATGTGTCTTTCTGGCTACCCAGTATTGTGCCTGGCTGTGCCAGTGCCAGTCAGCAGGGATCTGTGGCATGAAAGCAGCTCCATGGCAAAGTACCTTGGAGGAGGAATTAGCAGCAGCAGCAGCTAGAGTCACATAACAGCTCGCGCCACGTGGAGAGCCGCAGGTACCATCTGCTCTGCCAAAAGACACATGCTCGTGCTCCTTGTCATTCAAAGTGGGAAGGAGGGTGAGATGGAGAGCTTAAAAACATTGGAAGGGAAAAGATGTGAGAGAAAAACATTTGGGAAGGATTACCATATTCATGCCTTTGGCCTCGTTTGCTGCTTTTATGTCTTTAGGTAGTAAGTCCTCTGCAGGTGGGAATTTTCTCTTCTTGTAAGTTTGCCTAGTAGCATAATGAGGCCTCAGTCTCTGTGGGGAATCCAAGATACATCCACAGCTGGTGAAGTCATATGTCTCTAGCCCAGCCTTGATGTTTTCTGATGCCTCAGAGGTTTCACTCTCCATCTGGGAGAAATAACAGACTGTGATAAACAGTGACAATATCTTCTTGAAAACCCTGATTGCTGCTTCCAAATAGTTCCTTAAAGACTCTGCTGGTTCCACAAGACACGCTAAAAGGTTTACAGAAAGGGAAAAACAGATGCCATGCTATACTGCCCACTTTTGCAGTGACACCTAATATCCTTTAGCAAATTTATTAAATAGAGGTCCTTGGTGGTGAAATTCAGAGTTAAAAATCTAACTGAAATGAGTCATGGATAGGGAAGTGATGTGGTTTTGTCTAATTTGTACACCGATGCCAGTGTCTGTGTAGAAGGATTGAAGATGGAAAGAAGGTGATTAGCAATAAAAAGCATTCTGTAGCTCAGTAGGGTATGGTTTTCTGTAGGAGCTTCTGAGCATCTGTGCTGGAGGCAGCACTGGCAGACAGGTAGGTGCTAGTTTGGGAAGGGCTTCTCAGCAGGGAACTCACTGCACGCAAGAGAAATCATGTAGGAGCAGCAGGGTATCAAACAAGGTTTCCTGGGTCTGTGATGCAAGGGAAGAAGGGCAGAGAGCAACCTCTGGCTGAGTCTGTCATGTAAGCTGGTGTGTCCTGAGTACATAGCCAGGTTCAGGCAGGAGTGCAACCAGATGTCAAGGGGAACACGCTAAAGAGACTGCAGGTCAGGCTGGAGAAGGGGAAGGACCCTGCCACGCTCATTCTTGTCACCAAGTGGATGACAGAACCAGCTGGCAACTGGCAAATGGGGAACAAGCTCTGAAGGCATTGTTACTAAAGAGTTACTTGGTAGAGCCAGCCGGGAAGCTCTGCAGGGAAAGCTGATAACAGGACTGCAGTCAGCCCCAAAAATAAGACTTTGTGAGGTATTAGACCACACTGAGCAAGAGAAACTTGACACCCGAAAGTGCTGGAGGGGAAGGAGCCACACCTTGCTCACTGCCCAGAAGTAGCAGTACCCGATTAAAGAGGCTGCTGTTTTCTTCAGCCCTGTGTAGTATGAATTTTGAATGGTGTTTCCTCTGTTTGCTTTCAGTGGATCCCTTTGAGACAATGCTGAAATCCCTCTTGAGGTACCAGTCCAGCCTGAATGGGGATACAGGGGAGAGCCACATGAGGAGAAAACTGTATGAGAACGGTGTGACCAAGTCCTTGCAAAGTAACTTTGGTCTCATCCAGAAGGTAACTGCCTTTGTACAGCAGAGAAGCCCTGTGTAGCTCACTGGGGAAGGTTTAGTGAGAATGATCACTAGGATAAAGGATCTGCATTCAAATTAGTGCTGGAGCTATAAGCATCTGAGATAGCAAACAGCCTCTGCCTTTCATGGTATGAATATTTGCATTCTCTTAGCTCCAGTCGGTTGGGGGAGGGGCTGAGCTTGCTTAATTTTTATGCCAAGATACCAGATGCAGTTAAAGATACTGAAGCACCTGGATTCTAGATATATTTCCCAGGACAGGAGGATGGAGCAAGGAACCAGCTTTTGGGGCCACAAAGAGGTGATGTCGATTTAGTCCAGCAGCCAGAATATGATCTGTTTTCCTATTCTGGAGTTGTCAGTATTAAAAGGTGTAAGGTTTCTTTTGTGACAGAGTGAACAAGAGAGGAGGGTAGGGTTGCCTTGTTGGGAGAGAGCCTTGAGAGAAGCAGAAGACTGGAGGCTAAAACATTACTGTTTAACAATGAGAAGAATCCTGTAAAGAGTTTAGCGTTATTCCATAGCCATGAAAGTGTGGTCTGCCTTAGGAAATGGGTGGGAATGTGTCCAGGGTGTGTTGGGTAAATAGACTGCTGGTGTTACTGCTAACTAATGGTTCATTCCCTCTCAAGCTGTCAGAAGAGCTGCTGGCCAAATGGCTGTCTCTCCCTGAGGCACAACATGTGCCACTCTGCCAGCACATGCTGGGCTTTGCCATGAAGTCTGTCACGCAGACAGCTATGGGCAGTAGCTTTGAAGATGACCGGGAAGTCATCCGATTCCGCAGGCACCATGATGCAGTAAGTGTCCCAAAGAGCCAGGAAATCTCCTATTAAATTTTTCCAAACGAAAGCCACAGAGCTTGTATCTGTGTACAGTTTAGTACAAGCTACTGCTGAGACTTTAAAGTATGAGCTTGAGGGCTCTGCCTCACTTGTCCCAAGCTGAAGCTGTTAGAAAGATCCTACTGCTGATCCTGCTGCCTTTAGTCTGGGGTGTTTCTAAAGGATCCATGGGGATCAGGAACCCAGATCCAATGGCAGTTGGGAGGTCTTTGGTATCTAAGTCATTTAAACTCTGTTAGGACTGCCAGTGGAACTTCTCCCTTTTGAAGATCTTCTGAAGGCTGTGTGATATTGTGGAGAAAGGAATATCTGAGGATATCTCATCTGTATCCACATGTGGGGGTGTTAAATATGCTGGTGATAGGGTGGGAAAGAAACACTTCCATCTCCCATTTAAGATTCCCATAGCTTTTTCCCTACAGTTGTAATTACAGTTGTTTAATTTCAGCTTAATTCCAGCTATCATAGACATAGTGTCTGAAATGGGATGTGGTATCCTAAAGAGAAGACCAGTTCCATATTGACAGGAATTCTTAATTTTATTTCGTGTTTCCATTTTCCTGAGTAGGGAAGACTAGAATAGTCCCAGCAGTCTCAGCCTGTGGTGAGTGATGGTGCTGTTCTCTCTCTGTCTTTCTTCCAGATCTGGGCAGAGATTGGAAAAGGTTTCCTGGATGGGTCTCTTGACAAAAACATGACTAGGAAGAAGCACTACGAAGATGGTAGGTTTCTCCCAAAATGACAGTTTTCCTCCCACTCTGATTAATACTTAGGAGTTAGCTAGCATGTGAAAGCACTTCATTTGCCCAGTTGTCTTGGCTTTTCTTCAGAGTTGCTCATCATGCCATAAGCTACCAGATCCGTCATACTTGCTCTCACATTAGATCACTGTTTTGCAGTTGAGTGGCAAGCTGCCTTTATGTGAGAAGTTGTAGGACTAGAACTCTAGTTCCAGGTCTAGTTCTAGGGTCTGTCCAGTCTGGAGAGTGATAGAGGGGAAGAATCAGGGTGTGCTTCCTCCCTTCCTGTTCTGTTCCCTAGTGTCCGCTTTTGACCTCTCTTGGAGGCAGGCAGCTGTGCTAGGTGGAGACAGATGGAACCCCTGGATTTGGCCTGTATGGGCATTCACATGATGCACCATCTGGGGCCTGTACTGCCAGACAGTCACTCACAGGCTGGGAGACACAACTACAGAGGTGCTGCTTTGTTGGGTGCACCTTCCTAGATACACCATCAGATAGCCTCTGATGTGCTCTTACAAGATAATAAGATTTTCAGGTCTGTTATAACAGTACTTTTGTTTCTTATATATTTTATACTAAGTTATTTTAATTTTAGGTTGTCGTATCTTTTTTGTTCTTAATAACTAAACCATTTCAGTATTGATTGATAAGACACTAAAGTAGATTGTATCTGGAACTAAAGTTTTGCTTGTAAATCCTCCAAAACCAGTGTTTCCGTCTTTATACTTCTGGTTCTATGGGTTTCAGAAGCTGAGGACAACTTCTGCCCCATTGAAATGGGTTCCTCCCATGATCGCTCTCTTCTTCAGCTGTAGTATGATGATGCACAAGGACACAATTTCACAAACTCCAGATCAGTGTTGGAGTGTTGCTGGCCTTCCTATGCAGAGATGAGGAAGGAAGGTAGTTCTAAGACAAAGGAACCGAACTGGGCCTTGATAAATGGAGCTTCAGACCCAAATTCTGCTCCATGTTTCTGGGATAGTCCTTAGTAGGTTCTTCAAACCAGACACGGAATGGCGTCTAGGTCCCTAACTCCCCCTGGTTCCCACAGTCACCAGGAGTTAGACACTCACATATCTTCAGATATGTGGACTCTGTGCCAAAACCCTCCCACGTTCCCCCCATTCCTCTCTCTGTCTCTGCAGATTCTTTAGCACAGAGCCATCCTTTTGCACCTTGCCTGTATAACCCCTGGCCAAAGGGGCTCCATCAGTCCTGGTGCTGTAGTAATTGTAACTCTGCAGGTCGTGTAACCAGAGCTATGTGGCTCATACATGTTTTTGTGGGGGCTGATGAAATACATTCTCTGGCGGTTCAACAGCATTATTCGTCTTCCCCTTACATGATTTCAGCTCACAGAGTATACATCTTGGTTTTACCTATAAGGATGGCTTTTTATAGGCAACTTGTGTTATGTGGTTCCTGCATTTTCAGCTAAATTGGGAGTACTGCCTTCCAAATTGACAGTAACATATAACAAGAGGCTGCTTCTGTAAGTGAGCCCAGCAGGGACAGCTGGTCTGAAAATCTGCTTGGGGAGATGGATTTGCTTCTCTGCAGCACCAGGATGACCAGGTTTTAAAATAAGCATTTCTTTTTTCTTCCAAAGCTCTGGTGGAGATGGAATCCATCTTAAGGAAGGTTACAAAGGAGCGCCGAGGCAGATCATTCAATAGGCATGTCTTTGTAGACACCTTGCTGCAGGGAAGCCTGAGTGACCAGCAGGTCTGTGCAGCTGTTACCTCCTTACACAGTAATGGAGTTTGGCCACATGGGCAATTCATTACATTGTAGCCTTTGATTAATATAAGGTTTTGCATCTTAGCTTAGATTCTTTACCAAAGTAGGGCTTCTAGTTCGATTTTTCCAATGTTTGATTGCATTAGACTCTGGTAGATGTCATTGCCACTGCTTCATAGCTATTTTTATAAACCAGAAGTATGTTAATATTAAGCATGTCTCGTGCAATTCCAGTGGAAGTTCTACAGAGAATTCACTTTATGTCTTCTAGATGTATTTCCTGCTCTCTGCACTAAAGGGATTTAATGTGCTTGAGTGGAGAGTATGCCACTTCTTTTTTCTTTTTACAGTCTTAGGAACTTCATTCCCTGAAGTAGATTTTCTTTCCTAGATTCTGGAAGACACAATGATTTTCTCTTTGGCAGGATGTGTAATCACCGCTAACTGTAAGTACAGTAACTGTAGGTAACTTCCCATCCTTCCATTCCTGTGTGTGATGACGTGAGACTTACCCTAGGCTAATAAAAAGTTGTGTTAATCATTCCTTCTCCTGAGCTACAGACATATAGAAGAAACTATTTTTTACATCAGACTGTTGACACAGCCTCACAGTTAGTGAGCTGAATCTAAGCTGTGTTTGATAACCTTTCCAGTCTTATGGTGAACCTTAGAATTTCTCCCTATTGCTTTTTGTTTGCATTCTTAACCCCAGACAATTGATGCTAAATTTCATGAAAAGAACACCAAAATAAATAAGCCACAAAGATCATGTTGTAAAATAGGCTCAGGGACATAGGAAGAAAGTAAGAATGCTAGCATCTGTTTGGGTGTTTTGAATTTCTGGAGGATAGGTGTGTTCCATGTATGGAGGACTTTCAAGGAAGCTACTCTGGGGTATATGCAAAGATTATGAAGAAAAACCCAAACAAATAAAAATACAAACCGAAGCTGTGTAAAATACCTTATGATAAAGGGATGATTATCTGGCCTTGTACCTCAGCCAGTGGGGCTCAGACTCCAAAGAAAACCTGCAAGATGCATCTAGGTGTTAAAGAATGAGGGAAGTAAATCAGTCAACTATGGTAATACGCTCTCCAGAGAATATCCCCTCCAGGTACTGTAGGAAGACTGTAGTTTTAAGGGGCTTGAACCCACATGGATTCATGGAATCACAGAATATTCTGAGTTGGAAGGGACCCTCTAGGATTATCAAGTCCAAGATTCCAGACAGTTCTCATGAATAGACATTTTTGAGAGCTAGAAACATTTCCTTGTAGCTTTAGGAAAACTGCATCCTGCACACTTTTTTCTTATGCAAGGTTTTTTTCTCAGTCTGCTATTGAAGATAATCTCAAGTACCTCAAAAAACAGATGTGGGGTGACAAGTGCTTGCCAGCACCTGCAGAGAGCTCCCTTCAGGAGCCCCAGGCATTGGCTGTCTGGAGCACTTGCCTGAGATGTGCTAGGGAAGACCCCAGATGAGGGAATTTTCCAAAGCTTTGAACGAACCAGCCTTTCATTTGCATGGTTGATGTAATAGCCCTGATTCCCATGGTTTTTGGGCTGTGTGGTCCCTTTGCCAGAGCTGTGGGGCTGAGTGCTTCAGTGTCCTGCACAGCTCCCTAAGCTCCTCATAGCATCAGAAAGAGAATTGCAGCTTGCAGGGCCTCTTGTTACACAGGAGTTCAAACTCTGTTCCTACCACTGAATACAGAATCAGCACAGCCTGCTGTAAACAGAGGTCACCTTTTTCTAGGCCAAAAAGTAATGTTGAAAATACAGGAATTAAGAAAACTGAATGCCATTTGTAAAGGATTGAATTTTCTGGATCCAGTCTTGTCTTGATTCCTTCCCCAGTGTGTACCTGGGCAGTCTATTTCCTGACAACCTCAGAAGATGTTCAGCAGAATCTCTACAAGGAGATGGACCGTGTTCTGGGGAAGGGACCAATTACACAGGAGAAAATTGAGCAGCTCAGGTGGGTCCTGTAGAAGGAATGCAGAGCAAGGCTGTGTCATGTGGTGGGGATAGGCATTTCATGTGCAATCTGATGCCTACTGTGCACTAGGCCAGGAGAAGGCATCCAAAAGCTACTTATTCCCTTTTTTCTTTATGGAAGTGATCAAACCACAGGATGATGTGCAACACAGAGAGAATCTGCTGGCAGTCCACACACAGGGACCAAGGTGCTCACTTTAGGGTGTCTGTAGGAAACCCTTTAGGTTCATCAGCAGAGGAAAAGCACAGAATCAATGCCCTGGCTGCCAGGCCAACATTTTTGCTCATTGTCTTGTCTGGTTTCTGTCCTAGTTTTCCAGAAGTAGTAGAAGTAATCAGCCATTTTCATGGTTGGATATAGAGATATTTAGAGAGAAAGCATAGACCAGTCTTCTTTTCAAAGGGCCGCAAGTAATGATGACTGGTCAACAGTGGACATTTATGTTTTCTGCATTTGTTATGTTGGTGCAACCAGGTGCATTTTGTGTTTGGACTAGTGTTAGGGTTTCAGTAAGGGAATCCTGAGTGTGTGGTTTTCTTGCTTCGTGTATGAGTGAGAGGTACAGGAAAAGGACTGGTGTGTTTATGCATTTTAGCAGATTTGGTTTAAAATCTGACAGAAGAGGGATTCCGATAACCTTCTGTAAAAGCTGTTAATGAGATTTAATGCTTCTTGCAGAGGTGTTGGGACTCCTTGCAAGAAAAAAAAAAAGTGCCTCTAAATACAGCAGTTGACAAAAGGATGTGGACAAGCTTCTCTCTGAGAATTACACTAACCAGGGGTTACTGGTTGCAGGTACTGTCGGCAAGTCCTGTGTGAGACAGTGCGGACAGCAAAGCTCACTCCCATTGCTGCACAGCTGCAGGAGCTGGAGGGCAGAATCGACCAACATACTGTTCCCAAAGAGGTAGGGCAGTGCTGGGAGCACTAGGCCACTCTCCTTTCCTGTAGGGGAATTTGCTGTTTCCTCTTCTTCCAGACCAGGGGTGAGGCAGGAAGACCATTTCTTCGGACAGTGTTGAACCTGAGCAGGTGCTCTGTCATCTGAAAGTACAGTTTAGCTCAAAGTTTGCCTGCAGTTCCTCTGTGGGAGAGGCTCTGCTCTTGCTGAGCAAATTTGCTTCTGCTCTGGATCCTCTGATCTGCTTACTGGATGAGTAAGCTTTTGAATGGGCCTATGGGCTCAGTTTTGCATAGAAGAGCATTGTTTCAGGCTTCATCATATCACCTTCCCTTCCAGAGAGTAAAGTAGTCCATACATACATCTCAGCAAGCGTAGAGAAGTGTAACCACCAACAATTGCGGCATGATTCTTAGAAGTTTAAATCCTAACATTGGGCATGGATTATGAAAATCTGTAGATGAATTCTGCATAATTGTCTTTTTAATCCACCTAAATATGAGTAGTCTCAGAATAATCATCATCCAGCAGAGCTGTTGAGAGGTGTCTTTAATTGTGCAGTTCCTTTCGCATTGATGTGTTGTAATTCTCTTTGCAGACACTTGTGCTTTATGCTCTTGGTGTGATGCTGCAGGATAGTTCATCTTGGCCATCACCATACAAGTATGTAGAATCTACTTTAATTTGAACTAATTCCTTTGCTTTGTTAAATTAGATCTTTCAGCACAGCCTTTTGTATAGCAGGGCCTGCCTTAAGCAGATTCTGGAGATGAAAGGGAGTCTGTTAGAAAATCAGTTTGTGAAGGTCTGGGTTTGTTTGTCTCCATGGGCATGGTTTTGGGGCATGTATGTGTTTGGGTTTAGTAAAAACTTCTTTGTGCATATACACAGAGCTTCCCTGGTTAATGCTGGTAACTTCTGTTAAAGGTTTTCTGTGAAACAGTGACTTGAATGGCCTTGGAATCATTGCTTGTCATCATGATGCAAGGGAGGAAATGTCTGTCTGAAGTTGTGGGTTTTTAGGGTGAAGGGAAATGCTACCTCAATATTTTGGTCTGTCTGTGAAAACTGAAGTGGATCTAGGCCAGTGTTTTGGAGGTTAAAGAAAAAAATCACTGTAGCTTCCTGTGGCCTCCAGGTGGCAAATATTAACCTGTATCTGATTTACTTCACTTGGGCTGCAAAAAAATGTGGGTCAGTTATTCTAAACAGAGAGAACAGAGAGCTGAGATTTAGGAGAAAGAAGAGAGCCTTTAGAACAGCACTTGTCCTCTCCTGCACACACTTGTCCTCTTCCTACACTTTTTAGAAAGGGGTCAGGCATTGATGCACCAATGTATGAGCACTTTGGCAGGGATTGCCTCCCGAGGTTGGTCCCAGCTGTGTTCAGGTTTGCTGAGGCCCCATGGGACTGACAGTGAGGACTGCTGTGAACACTGTATGTTTGTTTCAGGAAGGCTTGGGTTGAGGTTTAACTTGAGGTAGATGAAGATTTCCATGACAGAAGTAGGAGACCAGGTCCATGTGATCCTTTCACCCACCTACTATACAAAAACACTGTTTGCCCTCTCTGCTTTTTTACTAGGCAGCTGCATTTTCTCTCTTATTACAAAATCTATAGTTTTCACTTTAGTTCAGGGGAAATGTAAGTTTGGTGCTGCTTTTCCTAAAGATCAGCACCCACATGCCCTTTCACCTTGTTAGAAGCAGAACTTGGATGTTTAAGCAGGGAAATGAAGGCTTGAAGTATTTAGCAGAAAGATGTAAAAGAACCATCTTCTGTCCATTAAATTTTATGTTTGGAGGGGGGTTAATATTGAAATTGAATGTTATTCTAGTAGTGTCCCTTCTTTTAACTCATGCCAGCCTTGGATAATAGTTTTCTCACAGCCCCTACCATCCTAAAGCTGGAAACCACTTTTCTCACTTGAATGAGTCACTGGCTTCCCTCCCCCAGCACATACACATACACATATACCAGCTGCTTGAGGAGAAGCGGGAAGGGCAAAGAGAAAAGGGAAATATTTTTGTAAGTGAAAAAGGAAGGGACTCAGGGGCAGAGAGACAAATGAGATTGTGTGTGCCCTGGAGGGGAATAGAGGGCAGGTAACAGCTCAGCTGTGTACTGCACATTAGTTCCAGCCCTGTCTCACACTACCTCAGTTTGTCAGCATTTTGACCAATATGGGACACAGCTGACCAGCTGGGAACATTGATGGGATGGATGCACAGTTGCCTTCATACATTTATGTGGAATGACCCAGACAGAACAAATTGGTGAGATTCTCTATTTCATTTCCAGTTTTTTACCGTGCGTGTGTGTGTGCCTGTTTCTGGGGAAAGGATGCTGTGCCTGCTCAGAAAACCCTAATATGTTTCGTCTTTTATAGGTTTGACCCAGACAGATTCAATGAGGAATTAGCCATGAAAAACCTCTCCCTGCTGGGTTTCTCAGGAAGCCAGGAATGCCCAGAGTTGAGGTGAGTATAGGGAAGGAGGTCTCAGTGAGTCTGTGTGGCAGACAGGAGACAAGGTGCTTCCAGCATCTTTGTTACTGCTGGGACAACCTGTCCGAGCTGGCTGTTGTCCTTCAGCAAATTTACATCATAGCAAGTTTTTAATTTTTTTCTCCTGATTCTTCCCTCAGGTTTGCCTATATGGTGGCCACAGTTCTGCTGAGTGTCTTGGTAAGGAAACTGTATCTCCACCCAGTGAAAGGACAAGTCATGGAGGCAAAATATGAGCTGGTAACCTCACCAAAGGAGGAAGCCTGGATAACAGTGTCTAAGAGAAACTAAGAGCAAGCAAAACAAGGGGTTAAAAGTGCCAGCAGTGAAGTTCTGAGCAAGGGTCTTAACGAGAATCATACTGGCACCATGTTTACTCAGCCAAGGAATTTTATATTCAGATTTTTTTGCCTTCCATATTCTTAACCTCATGCCTATCTTGGGTACTTCCTCTAATTCAACCAGTAGTCATATTAAAGTAGATTTAATCTATATGTCTTTTTTTTTATTTGCTTTTGGATCTCTGACCAAACCTTTGCAAAGGAAGCAACAAAACCTTGCAGTGGTGTATGTATGAACTACTGGGTGTCAACTAGTCAGAGACAGAGCTCTGGTTAACCCAGCCTCTTTCCAATAGCAGCCAGAGATGGGTAAGAGTGCCCGTCTTATCCAGCAGAATGCTTCTTCCTGAGTCCTAGCTAAATAAGACCTTGGAGACACAAGGACAAAGCCTTTCTCTATATATAGATATTTTTATTCGACGTGTCTTTCCCTCCCTTGAGCTGTATGTGTCAGGAAGAGCAGATGTATCCTGTGAGAAGTATGTGTGAGTGTGAGAAAGAGAGAAATGAAGTGGGGCGGGAATAGCACCACTAGTTCTCATGCTGTGTAATCTTGCCATGCTGTGGGTTTGCAAGAAAAAGGATGACTGAGAAATGCTAGTAAACCAAGAGGAATAAAATTGGTTTAGCCCGAGAAAACAGAAGCATCGGTAATAATATAATGAAATTAAATAAAACCACAGAAAAAAAAAAAAGCCCCAAGAAAGGGAGTCTCTATCCTGATAATTCTGAGGGTAGTGTCTCATCTAATCAACATCAGAAATTGACAGATGCTTGCAATTTATTCAGCACCGGGTCAGCATGAGACTGGTCATGCAAATACTGAATAGTGCTGATTTCATAGGGCTCTAGATTAATGTTGTACTTAAAAACTTAAAAGCCTTTCAAAGAATCCTTTTCCTCCTCCAAAATGTGTGCTCATCAGAGGAGCATCAAATGCTGCATGTTCACATGCTTTTACCTGCTTCTTCCTTTCTTTTTTGCCAATCGTAGGACAGCTGCATTCAGAGCTCTACTGAACGGTTTGCAAGGCAGGAACCTCCTACCCCGCATTGGATTAATTGCCATCTGACTTACTGTTCATGTTGTGGTTCTTCCCTTTTTTCTATTACACTTTTCTTTTTATCTGATCTTTATAACTCTTTTCTCCATACACCTGACTTCTCTGTTAGCTCCAGTTCCTCGCCCCCTTCCCACCCAGCAGCTGTGTGGTGGTAGGTGAGGGGTTTTGCAGCCTGCAGCTGTGTCTGCTTAAGCTGTACACAGCTGCCTGTGCCCCACGGAGCAGGCCAAGAGTGTGTGCCTCCCATTAGAGCTACTTTTTAGTGCTTGTGCAGACAGAGTAGACATGACTGCAGCTCTTATTTCTACAGATGTTGATATTTTCACTGGTACCTTCCAGGTCAGGAAATCCACTGCTCTTTTCAAAATGTTTTTGCTCTTGTCTGAGACGTGCCAGCCTGAATGCAATCCTGTCAGCTCTTACGGGGTTAACAGGTGATGCCATCCTCTGTGGGCACCAGACAAAGAAAATTCTGCTCTTGGGTTTAACATGTCAGCTCTGCTTTTGGTGGAGCTATAGAGATTCAGATGCCCCCCAGTGTAGCTTCTGTTGGGCTAGAGTGATACAGAGATGTTGGGCAGAAAAAGGAGAGTAGTGCAGTTCAGCTTCCTGTCTCTCTTGCATTGATTTTTATAATGAAGTGCAAGAAAGCTCTTGCTAATCTGACCTCCACTTCACTAAAGGTTGGTCATGTCCCCAGATGGCAATTCATGTTAGGCTTTGCTTCACTGCTTATGCAAAAAGGCCTATTTTTCTTGAAGGTTGCAGATGTTTCCTAAACCTTCTGGAGAAGTCAGCGTGGTAAAGAATTTAATTTTCAAACATCCCTGGATGTGCAGAGGAGGCAAAATGAAGGCTAAGTTATTCCTTCTTTGGAAAATATGGTAGGATAGCACTGTCCCTGCTAGGAACTGAACAAGGAATATAATTGGGTGATGAAGATCTGCCTTAGGAGTGAAGCTTTCAAACACTAGAAAAGCTTCCCAAATGTAAATGTCCAGATTTCTGATAGAGCATTTCTCTGCCTTGCTGGAGCTGATCAAACTACCTTCCAACAGCCCATTCCCCAGTTACAAGAATCAAAAATGGGAGTGATTCCATATAATTTGTTATGACTTTTCCATTAGCCTGGACCCGTAGGCTGTGCTCAGTCCAGGCCAGTGATCAAGCCTGCTGCAGGAGTCTATGATTGATACAGGAGAAGAATGTGCCTCAGTGTGCTGGAGAAAGGCAATGATCAGTTTGTGTTTGCACAAAACTGCTGTCAAAAAAACACCCTGACTCATCAGTTAAGGAAATGTATGGAGGGAAAGGAAGGGGGGTAAGGCACTCTTAGGCATTTGTAATGCACTGCTGGGAGTGACACTGAGGTCACAGCCACATTGTTTGCTGAAGTCTGTAGGTTTACATTCCTTGCTCTATGTATGTCAGTCATGTCAGACAGCCCAACTATGGTGATTTAGTGCAACACTCATCAGCCCAGCTGTGGATCCTTGTGCAGCAAACTCCTTTTTTTTTTTGTGTGGGAATGTTCACAGAACGGAGTTTTCTCAGGAAGTTTTAATCTATTTTGATTTGAAGGTTGAAATACCAGTTTTCTTCCATTTCTGTCCTCACCCCTTGTCTGGCATACACTGTCACTGGTTCTTGTTTGGCCTGGTTTCCTAAGGAAGACTTGTGTTCATAGGGTGTGCACCCTTCCCACTTCTGGCCATTTTCCCCTTTCTCTTACAAGAACTAACTTCTGAGCCCTTGGGCCAAATCAGCTGCATTTGACAGGGATTTGAATTCTGTACACTGTTGTGTTCCTGCACATTTTGTGAGGAGAAAAGACTGAGAGAGGGAGTCATGTCACAAGCTAGCCATGTCACAAGATCGCAGTCCCAGCCACAGCACTGTTGATGCCAGCCCAGGGAAACGCCTGAGCCAGCACCTGCACTGGTGGAGGTAACCAGTCTCAGGAGTCCAGTCAGCAGAGCACAGGGATTTGTCAGGGCTGCTCAGACCCACACACTAAGGACACGTATGAAGTCCAGAGATGCTTTCTGCCTGTTTCATGGGGATATGGGCAAGCATTGGAAGCTGTGGAAAAAAAGGTCTTAGTCTAGGAAGAAAGCCAAGAGAGGGAGGTTGCTTCTATGATATAGGGAATTGTTGCTTTTTATGCTTCATACTCCTGCTCTACACCAGCAAGCTGCTTTACAAATTTGACAGGATGGTTTTGAAAAGCACACAAAAAAGCTGTCATTTCATTCCTTAGACTCTTACTGTAGGACAAGTTTCTACAGAGGACTGCAAACTCACGAAAGGTAAGAGGCCAAGTGTATATCTGTGCCTATGCAAGCTGCTGCTCTCAGAAGTAGGCAGTCAGCACAGGTGGTGGGAGCAGCCAGGCCATTGCTAATGCTCTTTATGGCTGGCAAAGCCTTTTGCTTTTGCCCCTTGTCCTGGTGGCAGCTGGTGAGAAAGTTATTAGCAACTTCGAGCAGAGCAGACAGTTTACTGATCTAGCCTCCCATTACCTCCAAAATATCCATGAATGCTGTTATCTCTACATTTTAATTAACATGAGCTACATACAGAAGCATCATAGCAAATTAATATCCTATTAATAATAGTAATAGCCTTCTGTTCCCAGCAGTTTAAGGACTTGCTGGCAGTGGCTGTGGCACGCACCAAGAGTTTAGGGCTGCATGTTTTATTTTCCATTGTTACATGGAAAGGATGGTCTTGGCAATTTCTGTCCTACTTGCTGCAAAAGTAAATGTTGGTTATTGGGCAGGGTGGATGTTCTCTGATTTAAAGTCCCCTGGGCAGCTGTTGTGCCAGCTCCCCCACTAGCTGTGCAGTTACATGAACTTGGAGCTGTTGGCAGTCCAAACTGGGAAAACACTCTCACCTGCATAGTCAATAATTGACTTCCTTTTTGTGCACAGATCCTCTTGTGGCTTTGGGGCAAAAGGAATGGGGTAGAGCAGTACCTTCAGGAAAGCATAAAGGAGAATCTTCATCACTTGTGGGTTATGCGAACAGGAAGTGAAACTGTTTTAATGATCATTGCAGCTCCTGTAGCTTCTTTCCACTTGTCCAAAGGAAGAACTGCTAGAAAATATTCCAGGCATTTTTCTGGAGCCTGAGAGAACCCCTCTTGATACCTCTTTATAGTTCAGCTCAGGAGTGGGTTTTAGCAATGACTTTTCAACTAAACAAAAGGCCTGTTTCACATCTCTTAGAATTCAATGCCAGGGTTTTGGTGGTAGCGGACAGAGAAGAGGATCTACCACATGCAAGGAAAAAAAAAAGATGAAGAAAATGTTCTTCACATATGGAGGGTGGGGAAGGAGACACGGTAAAGGTTTCCATGGCAACATTCCTTGAAGAGAAGTATTTTTAAATCTGTGAATTTTAGCATCAAAAACAGTTGTGTTTCCCACAAAAAGATTTGGGGGAGGGCTGGAGTGGAAAGAATTTTTACCCTTCCTTTTCAGGTCATTCTAGTTTTTTTTATAGAGGAGCTTGCTCCCAAGATAAATGAAATAAGTGTGATTTCTATGATCTTAATGCTTCTGTAAAGAAAGCCTTGCTTCCAGGAGGCAGGAGGCATCAGTCATAGTTCTATATCTGCTCCAACATCTTTGGCGCAAGCACTTGATCATCTCTTTAATGGGAAAAGTAGTTCAAATAAATCAATGCTAGACCAGTTAAAAAGTTACAAGGACAAATCTTGCAGGATTTTACATTAAAACTAGTGTAACTTGGCACAAAATCTTAATTTTAATTGATGTGCAGTTAAGTGATAAGTAGTAGTGATGAGGTAGCTGAGGCCTTTTCCCTTGGCCAAAGAGGAGAGGATGCAGGACTGAAAAGGGCAGAGAAACCAGCTAAAAGATGTCCCTGGTGAGTGTCTTGGTTACTTTGATGACAGTGAGACAACATCCCTGTAGGTGGGCAAGTGATGCCCCAGTGATACACAGGAAATGCTTGCTCTTGATATGGGGTATCAGTACTGGGGCCACCTCTGAACCTTTCTGAAGCTTCTCTGCTCCAGTCTCTGCAGTGCAGAGCAACTCATGGGCACTGGCACACTCTGCTCCCACCTCCCTGCTGGCATCCAGGCAGGTCAACTCTATCACGAGCCTGGCACATCCAATGCTGTGCCTGCTTGGCTGCCAACTTTGAAGTCTCACCAAAAAAGGCTTTTTTTTTTTTTTTTTTTTAAACAGTTGCTTCCAATTCAGTGGTGACTCAGACACTGCAGCAAGGATGAAGTGATCATCTTCCCCTTCAGAGCTTTACAGCAGAAGGTCCTGAGTATCCTCTCGAAAAGAGAGCTTGGTGAGCCCAGCCATCAACTGGATTTAGTTCTTTAATTTAACTGATGGAAAAAGATACTCCAGCAGTGCTGTGTACCTGCTAGCTCAGGGCCTGTGTTTCAGCAATAGCCTAAATGATTCCTAAAGTACTTTGTATTCAGAAACCCTGGGGAGAGGAGGCTGGGAAGGAAAGAATAATCATACAGAAAACAGAAGGGACGATTCACCCATTAAGGGTTTTTTCCTGACAAAATTTCCCTCGGCTATGAATCCAGGAAAGGAACAAATTGCAGTATTAAGAAAAATATTATTGCAATAATAAGAGAAAAAAAAGTAAGTCATATTTGGCCATTTATCTTTTGGGGGGAGGGAGACGATGCAAATAAGGGTGTCTCAAAAAGCAAAATTCATACTGTCAAAAGTGTGGAAATTGGCACTTGGCAGCATTATTTCATATTGGCCAAGACCTGATACAGATTAAGCAAGGCTCAGATCTAAGAGACTAAAATGACTTGTCAACTTCCCCACATCTTCAGTGATAAAACCTACCAGCAGTAGGTACTTTGGGAGAAGTAGAGTGAGCCATGTGAGTCAACAGGAGCTGACAGGGATGCCTGCAAGAATACACCTTTGCATATCATGGGAAACCAATGGTTGCACCCACATTGATGTGCAGTTAAGTGATAAGTAGTAGTGATGAGGTAGCTGAGGCCTTTTCCCTTGGCCAAAGAGGAGAGGATGCAGGACTGAAAAGGGCAGAGAAACCAGCTAAAAGATGTCCCGGATGAGCTACTGTGGTTACTTGGTTACTTTGATGACAGTGAGACAACATCCCTGTAGGTGGGCAAGTGATGCCCCAGTGACACACAGGAAATGCTTGCTCTTGATATGGGGTATCTTGATATGGGAGCAGAGAGAGCACTTTGTTCTTCTGCTGTACAGAATTCATATTGAATTTGACAGACCCTGCACCTGGATTTGATGTATTGTTCTAAAAGGAAGGAGCAGATTGATTGCTTGTTACCAGAATGCTGTAAGTTAACCTTAGCCATGGGCCTGGTTCTGCAATCCTTTGCATGACTATTATTTATGCTGTACAATTGGATTGCATACCATTGACTATCCAATATATTGGTCTGGCACAGCTGCACTAAAATTCTAGTTGTGGCTGTTGATTGTTGGAACACAAATTTTTGGATCTGCTTAGATATTTGGATTTTGAATGATCCCAAACAGACAAGCATCTAGTTGACTATTTAAACACCTAGATCTCCTTGTAAGTCTAGTATTGCCCTAATGCAAAGAAAAAGGAAATTATATAGAAGTTGCCTGGCCTCTGGTTTCATATCCCAGCAATGATAAGTAGGTAAAGCCTGTTGCTGTATATACACCAAATGTCTTTTTTGCTTGAGGAAGCTTGATTTTTACATAGTAAAGATGAAAATAGTGCAAACATACATCATGCATTAGCCTTTATATATTTTATAGCTGTACTGTTCCAGCGTGGCAAACTGAGCTGAGCAATCACATTTTATCAATTACCTTCAAGAACTGGAAATCCTTATCACCTCTGTGTTTCTTTCGCCCACTACTGCTGCACTGGTCTTGAAATTGCCACCAGAGCTAAAAATCCTCATTCTGTAAATGAAACTGTGATTTGAAAAAAATTTTACAGTACAGTCTCCCCCTAAAACTCCACAAGTTTTTTGCTGATGTGACTCACTCAATTACTCATGTGGGCAGACGTTCAGATAATAAAAGTGGTTAATGGAAAGCTGTAAGAAATACTGCTGGTTCCTGAGGAGGCAGCCAGGGGGAATGTACTGTGGGTATTTTATCGTAAGAGCTGCTGAATTCACTGAGCTCCCAGCCATTTTTTTAAGATAAGGATTTCTCCATTCTGCTTTTTCCTTTGTATAAAAACAGCTTGAAATATCAGATTGGCAACAGAGAAGCAAAAGCACATGAGCTGTATGTGTTCGCTCTTCTGCTTCTCTTCTTACATATTAGAGATGATAGCCAGTCTGTGCCCTGAAATAATCCCTTTATCCTAGTGATGTACATACCTAAACAGTACTCTAAAGAGCTCTGGATTTCTGAATCAAGAACAGCAACTAACAAGTGGCTAAACAACCTCTTTCCCTGGACGTGTCACATATATTGACAAGGATCAGGGTTTTCTGGAATTAATAAAATTAAGAGATTTGGCCTTGAGAGTTGGTTTGCAATAGGTCAGGAAATACACCTAGAAAACAGGTTTCAATGACGTTTCAGTGAGTGCGTATTAGAGGAATATGGCACCTTTTGAAGTTGGTGAAGTAGAAGGGTACGCAAAAGTACTAAGGTACCACTTGTATGTGAGAACTCCATGATCTAATGAAATTATACATGTATGATGGCTTCAAAGAGACTTAGAATTAAGCCAAAACTGGAACTAGTGTAAGTGGATGAACTGATTAGAGCTAAGGGCTAGCTGGCTTTTGCAGAAATTAACTCTTGGTTGTGTGGCTCTGAGGCTGCTAGATTTTTGGGGGATGTGCTACTGCACATCAATGTGTGAGCCCATTCCAACAGTAGTGCTGGATATAGAAAGAGAGAGGACTTGAAGATATGCTCATTTTTGATACAAGATGAACTGGGAGGGAGACTATGGTTTGACTTGTAAAATAGAGCTTCTGGTACAGAGAAGCAGTGCATGGATGTTGAGGCTCTGGACCAGAGAAAGTAAACTGTTGGATTATATTTAGCGAGTACATGCTGCAGGAAAGCACAGAGAGGGAAGGAGGGGAATGATTGCCTAGCTGAGCCCCACGGGTAGTGTGCAAGGGAATGAGGCTGTTAAGAGAGGATGAATTGCCTTGGTGTTCCTGATTCAGATAAATCTCTATGTGAGGCCAGGTATCTGTACAGACTTGTATGATTACTTTGATTACCAGAGCTGAGCTTTATTTATCAATCAATAATACCCCAGTCTCCCATTAGGTGAAAAATGACCAACCTGTGGCCTTCCAGCCATTCCCCTCTGCCCTCACCCTAGGGATGTCTCCTGCAGCAATCCCTTCCTGGCTGGGGAAGCAGTAGTCTGAGAAGGGCTCTTGAAACCAATGTCCTAAGCTGCTGTACAGCCCAGTTGCACACCCAGCTCAGCCCTAAACCACTAGAATCTTGTTTGCTAAGGCTGGCACCTGCAAAATAGGTTAGATTATCCTGCTCCATTTGAATTCAGGGGTGTGAATCCTCCATTGTGTTTTCTGGAAAGCCCAATCGTAAATAGATGAAGATGGAAAAAAAATCCTTATACTTGTATGAGACAGATCAAACCTTGCATGCTGACACATGGCAGTTGATCATTTGGATCCTGTCAAATCTACTCCAGGGTGCAGATTGTAACTTAGACTAGTTTACAGCAGGACGGGTACAGCTTAGGGTCTTAACTCTTTCCTGCTAAAAGCTCGCTTGTATGATTCAGAGATGCTTTTGCCTTTGAAATAAATAAGGCCTTTAAGCTCCCTCTCAGAGGAGACATGTGGGGAGGCCTGGCTGCCTTCTGTGCATAAATATTTCTGTCAAACTGGATTCAGACTCAGGTGGGTGAAACGACTGCACCCATGGGGAGCCATCAGCCTCCACCTCCTGTTAGGCAGTCCTGCATCACTGAGATTTGTGTTGTTGCCATACTGTCAGAATCAGCTGTGAGTGAGAGAAGGGGCTGAAATGCTCATGTATGTTTGCCAAGCAGGAGGACAGAGCAGTTGGGGGAAGGAGGGAGATGCAGACTGTAGTAGTGAAGAGAAGCTGTTCAGGGAGCAGCTGCCTTCACAGCCTTGAGAAAGGGGATTACTTGTCCAGATGTGTGATAGAAGGAGGAAAGATGACTTCAAAGATGTGATTAATTATGCTTCCTGTGCAATGGAGTTATGCTAGTTACAGAAAGAACACACATTGGGTTTGGTGGGTCCTAAGAAGATGCAAGGTCATAAAATATTTTTAAAGTGGTTTATGTGGTAAAAGCAGGATTACAAACAGAACAGGATTAGAAAAGCTCCAGAGGGCAAGTTCCTGGAGTTATGCAGGTACCTAAAAATCTGAACTTTAATTTCAGGGAGAAACAAAGACCTCAAAGAATGGTTCTGACTGTTGCAGCTGCTGCAGATCAGACTTGAAAATGTGAAAAAAAGCATCAGTAGGTCAGTAATAGTGAGCCAGAATCAATAGTTCAGAGAGGATGAACTTTTGTATGTGCTGTACTAGAGCGTTAACTACCCTTCACTGGCTCATACCAGACCTTACCTGGGAGATGCCACAGGGTCAGGACAGAGTGGAAAAGGACTAGCAGCTGGTCTGGGTTAGCATCTTAGAGAAGGAATACCAGCAGGAAAAACAAATTAGAGCTGTTCTTTCCTCCCCTGTTCCCTGAATGCTTGTCATTTGAACCCTTGGAAGGAAACTGATGAGCAACTATGCTTTGTGCTGGCCTCTCTTTGAGACCATTTGTTGTTTGCTTTCTTTTAAAGTCTGAAATGTTAGAAAGAGATAATTATATTTCCTATTTGGATTGACCTCTTCCTTCCTGGGAGCGTACCTCCCCTTGTACTGGCTCTGTCTTCACACAGTGCTCTGTTGAAAGAAAGTTCAGCAGAAAACTAGAAAAAAGCTTGGGATTTGGAATAAGACATGCCCTCAAACAGACAGTCTGAATCTCTGCAATATGTCCTGTTCCTCTCTGGAGGTGCTGTGAGGTAACAGATGTCAGTCATGCACTAGGTGGTTCTGAAATAACAATGTTAGGGCAAACTCTTCCATGAGATGGAAGCTACCTCACTGGTCACCTCTCCTACCTTTGTGAAGCAAGCCTTTTACCCAGCAGCAGTTTCTCATAAGCAGAGAGGTTATCTGTGGTTGTAATCTTGATTGCCCAGCAAATTGCTGAATGCCTGAAGAAGCAGGAGGAGAATGTGCAGCTTCAGGGTGTGTGGGTTTTTCAATCTGGTTTACAGTGAGCACTGGAGGTTGAGTGTTTAAGATGCCTCAGGATCCTGACACCATTTATTGCAGTATTAGGCAGCTGCATTCTGTGCTGGGAGGCCACCCCAGCGTTCTGGAACAGCCATGGAAGTTCAATAAGCTGCTGTTTGCTTCAGAAGCTTTGGATTATGTGACTGGCGAAGAGTGGCTATCCAGACAGAGGCAGACCCAAACACTATGTGAAGCAAGCGTAAAGACTGTGTTTCTGTTGGGGGAGTGAAGGTACATCAGTTACAGATTATTTTCTTCAATTGCCTAATTTTTCTTCCCTCTCTCACCTCTCCAGTAAATGCTAGCTTCCTCCTAAAAGGCATGGGCCTATATATATCATCAGTACACATGACCAAAACTTTGGTGCCAGAGTCCTTTGTCCTTTATCCAGCTGCAAATCTGCTCAGCCCCATGTGATGCAGCAGCACAGGGATTTTCAGCTTTTGTTCTGCTGTTTACAAAGAGTGAAAAAGATAAAAGGCAAAATTTTCATAAAACTAGAGCACCATTATATAAAGAAGTGAACTGAAAACCTGCAGCAGGATCTGTCCAAGATCTGACCTGGTCATCTGTCCAAAGAGGATGTTTACTTGCACGCCTTAGGTGATGACTGTGCTATTCAGTTCTCTGTAAAGCAACAAAAATATAAGACACTTTGATTGTGATTTCTTACTGTGGGCAAAACATAAGTGGTCTTTGAGTACCCCATTATTACTTTTCTCTAATAAAGAATTGATGATTCAAACTGTACACGTGGGACACCCATGCAGAGTGCCCAGTTGCAGGATTGCATGTGACCAATGGGTTGGCTCATCTGTGCAAGTTTTTGTGAGGAGGGGACTCCCTTGGGTGATTGACAGAGGTAAAAACCTGACATGTAAGAGAACTTGGAAGAATAGTGGTCTCCCTGTGCTTTTGGATCTTGACCTCCAATGTAAAGTCTCTAGACTGCTTGCCTTTCTGGTTTTTGGTGACTGTTTGAACAGCGGCTTTAGGTAAAAAATGCATTTGCTTTTCACTCTTGAAGATATTGATATAAGGGAAAATCTTGCACAAAAAGATTGAAAAAAATTGGAGAAGTTAAAGTGTGTAATAAATAAGGGCTGAGGGAATATAAAAATTAGTTTACCACATCACTTGACAGATGGGAAGTAATTTATGTAAATTTAGAGAAGTGGTAGTTGGATTCAGTTGATCTAATTTAAACACAATTTCTAATTATTTTTTGTATGTATACAGAGGACTATAGGATGACCATTCTTCTGACAGAAGGGCTCTTCATGTTTAAATTTAAATCCATAAATCATTAGCCTATTAAAATGTAAACATGCTGTGATAACAAGCACCTGATTATGCAGACAGGTTAGACCAGCTACTCTGGTGAACAGCTGTGTGCATGTATTTCAGATAATGCTTTTTCAGACACCCTAAGAACCACAGGCAGAGCCCTTGAGAGGTCAAGAGGTGCCTGACCCACAGGTGGGAGCTGCCTATAAGCAGGTTTGCTGATGCTGAGTGCAGATCTGAGAGCAGATGGGCTCTCATAGGTTTCCACTGAAAGCAGGCCCTGGTGGCACCCAAGGGCACAGAGAGAAGATGAGACAATTAACAATTCCCCCTCCCTACACTCTGGTGCTGCTAATCCAAGTTGAAACTCCTAACAGCATCTTTGGAGAACCTTCTGCTTTACATTTTGACAGCTCTGTCCTTTTGCCAAGAGAAAGAGCATGTAGGTTTACTGGGGAGCTGCCAAATGACAGCTTGACTTCACACCTGAGAAGCAAATGAATGAGGAGGGAAGGAAAGCCTCAGCCTGCCTCCAGCCTGGCACAAACACAAAGAGTCTTGGAAGCATGGGCATGAGCCACCCCTGGAGCTGCAACTGCAGCAGCAGATGTGACATGAGCAGAATCCAAGCTGAAGCTACCGTGGAGGAGGGAGCATGGGGTCTGTTACCAAAACGCAGAAGTATTATCCATCAGCTGCACACCCACTGGGGGGAGGTGGAGGCCTGGCCATGGATGATTCTTGGAGGTGTAGGATAAGGCTTGGAGCTCCACACTGTACAGCAGCCTTCTTGAGTTTCTTTGGCTGGCTTTCCTTCCTTGAGCCATTGCAGAAAAGACCGCTCTGTCAAGACGTGCATTAACGATCAGCAGGGCAGCTGACAACCATGATTCATTCTTTAACTACCCCAAACCTAGTATTTTTGCATGTGTAACTCATGGTTTATAAACTCTGTGGGTAGAGGGCACCAAGAATGAGGCTGCACAATTACCTCTTTGCTCCTTGTGGGTTTAGGGCAGAATGCCAGAGTGTTGTGGAGAAATGCAGGCAGCCTGACTCCATGGGGTGTTCAGGGACCCCATGGGTGTTCAGTGACAGCATATGTGCTCATGAGCAGTCACCTCTCTCCTCCCACATGCATCATGGTGAGGTGTCTCTGGCAGGGTATTCTGTGGTTCTTAAGCCTTTTTGTGAGAGTAAGACTATTACAGCTACAAATTGCCCTTGGCTCTCTAACTGCCTGTAGAAAAGTCAAGCAGTTGAAGCTGTGAATTTCAGACCATATTTTAAAATGGGAGAAAAATGCTTTGCATATGGGGTTTTTTTCACCAGTTTGATGAACACTGTGCCTGACTCATCCTTCATATGGGAGAACTAAGCAAGCTAAGAAGAAATGACCCTCAGTGACGCTGCGGACCGGGGGAGCCCGGCTAGCTCTGTCTCCCCGGTCCTGTGGTCGGGAGTCCGTGTTCAGACTGCAGGGAGTCCCAACACTGGTTCCTCAGCTTCGAGGTTTGAAATAAAGGTCCGAGAAGGCTCTTACAGCAGAGATGCTTACTCTTCGGAGAGGGGTGCCCAAGAGGGCGAAGTGGGGGTCCCAGGTAACTTTTAAACTCATCAGGGGAGGGGGTGGTGCAGGTAGGTGATTGGCCCCCGCCTGATAGTCCGGGAGCAGAGTCAGGGAGGTTTTACAGTGGGACAGGGGAAGGACGACTTGGGACAGACCACATCCGTCAGAGGGGTGTAGCAGGAACAAACCACTGGCAAAAACACTTTAAAAAACTTAGCAATATGCATAACCACACCTCAGGGCAGGGATTTCTCTTTTTCCTTTTTTGAGGGAAGACATTTCCAAGGACTGGCCCCAAAGACTACTAGTTTGTTGCCTGACCCCTCCAGGTGTTTGCAATCTGCAATTCTAGAAGTCAGGCATATCTAGCTGGATGCCTTTGCAACAGCTTTCAAAGGAAGAGAACAACTGGTACCGTAGGACCAGACTGATGCCCAGGTCCTGCAGCGCTGGATGTTCTCTAGGCAGCTACCAAAGTGTCTGTAATGTGAGGGCTGGGAAAGCGTCAGGCTCTTGTATCAGCGGCCTGGGCTGCACTAGAGAGGCAGCAGGAGCTTTGTGGAGCCTCATGGGAACATGAGGGGACTAATCACAGCTGCAACTCATTTCAAAGAGACAAATGAGCTCCCCTGCAGAAAGCTGGGACACTTCTGCTCAGATGGCTGCATTTTTGTTGTTGTTGTTAGTTTTTTTTTGTTTGGTTGGTTTTTGTTTTTTGTGGGAGAAAGGTTACTTCTAGGTTCAGGTGGAGGAATTGAGTGGGAAAGCCTTGCACATTCCTCGAAGGGTGGGCATTTTCATGGCAATCGTAGAGTGACTTCCCTGGGACATAAAGGACGTCAGTGTTAAGGCCAGGAACTGACCGAACAGACCTCTTAACTGATGGCCTCAGTGTAGTGCTTCAGCCACGAGGCTGTCCTTCATCTGTTTCTGCTGACCGTTCATTACATGCTTTTTTGGCAAGGCTGGAAAGCTAGGAGTTCACCCTTCCTCACTCCCCTGCAGAACAGCAGCTTTTCAGAGAAGATCCACACGGAGGAAACATTTTGTTCTTCCTCCAGCGATCAGAATAGCTGCTCAGCGGCGCACAGGAGCGACAGCGTCTGACACTCACACGGCACTGAGCCCCCAGGGGTATCGGCAGAGGTGGCCATAGCCCTGTGCTCTAAGAGGGCACGCTGCCGGGAACCCGCCAGCGAGTGAATTAAGACGGAACGATTTAAAAGGAAGCCAAGATTGGCTGAAAGGAGCACACGCGTGGTTAGTTATTGTTTCCCGGGACAGGGGCACCTGGGGGCCACCGGCGGGCCATGGCGCCCCTCCCCCGCTCCCGCCGGAAAGGGCCCCCGCGCGCCCCAGACCCGGAAGTGGGCGCACGGGGAGCTGCGCGAAGCGGCGCATGCGCAGGAGGCGGTGCGCGGCCGCGCCCCGCCCCCGCCCCCGCGGGGGTCTGGCGCGCGCTCCGTGCGCGCGGCGCGAGGCCGGG
>WAAE01021065.1:37542-75982 GCA_013400495.1 Nicator chloris
GGAGGGGGGGCGGGTGGAGCGTGCGTAGCGGGCGGGAGGTGAGGGACGGACCGACCGACCGACCGACCGACCGACCGACCGTGAGAGGATGTGAAGATGGCGGAGCTGCAGATGCTGCTGGAGGAGGAGATCCCGGGGGGGCGCCGGGCCCTGTTCGACAGCTACACGAACCTGGAGCGGGTGGCCGAGTACTGCGAGACCAACTACATCCAGGTGCGCGCGGGCCGGGCAGGGGCGCGCCCTCACGGCCGTGCCCGCGGGGCTGCCCTGCTCGCCGGGCCCGCGGCGGGCGGGCAGCGCCGGCTGCTGCAGCCCGGGGAGGGGGGAAAAGCTGCTTCACCTCGAGCGTGAACTACCCCGGCGTGACGAGGCGCTTAAATATGTAATTGATGCCTAAGTTGAATTCCTTCCACTTAGTGAGTGAATGCTTATTCCAGATCGTGTCTCTGTCACCCCTTTTCGTTCCCTCCGCAAATTCTGATCTCCTTTGCTGCCGGCACTGAGGTGATGTGGTAAACCGAGGGCACAGCTGATTCCTGCAAATACAGTATTCTTGTCTGTTCATTTAGAGCAGGATGACATGTCCTTTAGTAGGATTATGTCTGTCCGTTTGTATTTCCCTTCTCGAGCAGGACTGTGGAATTCCATAGGAAGGGCAGCTACCAAGTGGTAGGTGCAGGATGGAAGCGTGATGTAGTAGGGCTGGTACAGAATTAGGGAGAAGAAGATGAAGTGTAAGTTGCTACTGCATAGTGTGATTTTTGCGGTGACTGCTCTAAAGCCAGGTTGGTGTTAGGACTCTGCTTTTTTAATTTCTCTTTCTAGTGGAAAGAAAGGCAAAATATTCTTTGTTTGGTTTGGTAGTAATAATAGGGCCAAATGAAAACTTAGCCCCCAAACACAAGAAGACATCCTAAGACATGTCTGAGTGTGTAGGAGAGAAAGGTAGGGGGGGATGACGTGGATATGTGGTGTCAGTGTTGAAAGAATTCCGAAGTGTCCCAGAATTGTTTTTTAATTCAGTCCCCAAAGGGCAGAGTGCTTGTGTGCTTCCAGAGGGCAGCTTCCAATGAGATCTGTGGCGAAACTGTTCTGTCAGTGAAAATGGGAGAGACTATTTAACCAGAGGCAGAGAATACTTAAAATGCCCCTATAAAAAAGCTCTCACTGTTTCTTTTGACTTTCTGAATGACTAGCTGTCCTTTAGAGAGAAGACTTTGCATATTTTGGGTAATTTACAAAACAGGTCAATTAGAGTAAAATTATATAGATGTATTTTATTATGTAATAACTTTTCCGATGTTGAATTAGCATGACTTGGGGTTTTTAAGAGACGTGTTGAAATATTTTCTTACAGTTACAACCTGACATACATGTGTTTAAATTTCTGCTTTTTTGAAAAGTGATTTTTCTGGAATATGGGAGAGGAGTACTGGAAGGCAGAACCAGATAGGAGAAACTGCATATAGTTGGATTTTTTCATTGACTTTTTAAAAAATTTTTGTATAAATCAAAGTTTGCAAAATTTCTGTGGAACAGCTCCACTTTTAATGTCTTGATGAAAACTGCAGAAGATGACTCCACGCTGTTTTGTGCAAATAGAGAATGAAAAAAAGATGGTTATTGTTCCAGACAGCACACAGTCCATAAGGACAGTGTAGGATCACAGGAGATGGATACAGACAGATGGGGGATGAAGGAAAAGAATGAGGCACTCTTGGTCAGCCTGATGGATTCAGACCACCGCACAGCAATATCCTGACTGTTGGCAATTTATCCAAGCATCATGACAACACAGAACTTTAAGGGGGAGGTGAGAATTAAAGAATGAAATTGTGTTGTGAGCATTCACTGTGAGGTGCAGTTAGGGTCACAGCATCAACATGCTTAAATTTTTAAGCAAGTGAGAAATGGAGGACATCAGCCAGACAAAAGGCTCAGGCTTTTGGAATGCTCTAAGACATCACAGAGTGGGTTTATTGTGGAGAAGGGGTTGGGTGTGAGGGGATTCTGGATTTAGTGATGCGGGTGTCCTAGTAACAAATCTGTCAGTGAGCTCGCCCCACCTTCACAGTGCCAGAGCTACGTAAACTGCTGTACCAGATCTCTATAAAAAGCTATTTTTTTCTTCTCTACAGGAGGGGGATAGATTAATGGCAATAAGTTGGTTAATTTGATATTTGTGGTTTTACTTCCAATAATATTTATTATTCCAAAGTTGTTATGTCTCAAAGAAGTCCAAATTATGTTCAAATAGTGGCCTTGAATTTTTTGGGGAAGATGGTTTGTAAATGCTCTGAAATGCATGGAAGAATAATCGTCCAGAAAATCATGTAATGAAGATGAACTAATTCTACTGTAATCCTGTAGTATTTCACTGCTGACAGAAGATTTGTTGTGGATAATCTTGAGATCTAGGGGAGGCTCAGAATGTGACTGGGACCTGAAGTTTATCTGCAGGATGGTAGGTGCTGTGGTGATGGGGACATTGAAGGGCCTTCATTGGCCTGTATTATCTATTTCAGTAGCCAAGCCACTCCCTTTCTTTGCCAGTTGCTGCTTTGAAGTCTTATTGTCCAGTACAAAAACTGTTGCAGAAGCCATTGAGGCACAGGCCAGTGTAACAGAATTTGAAGTTCAGTGCTAAAGTGAGTGGATTTTTTCTCTTCCTCGCCCCCCAGCAACATAATTGCAGCTTCAAAATAATTAAACATGTAGTCTCATACATGAGGAAATTGCTAGCTCATAGTAGTAGAGCTGTGGCAATTGCAACTCATTTGACTTCTGCCTATGAAATGAAAAATCTGTTCTTAAAAATTTTGTCAGTGTTTATCCAAATTATGATTGATATGTAGCTTGATTACTTTAGCAACAGGGTATGTTACATAAAATGTTATCCTTCCCTTGAGTCTGTGATATGATAGTGTATCAGAGAACATCAGCTTTAAATTTTGTGGAAAATTACGGGAAATACAGCAAATATATAATAAATGGACCTGCAGCAGTGAAAGAAAAGACTGCTGCTTGGGGAAAAAAAGAATAAGATGTCAAAAACATCTAATAACTTGGAGATATTATACAGTTATGTTATGCTTCTTCTTATAGAAAAGGGGAAGAAAAGCTTTTCTGTTTAGGAGGGTGTTTGTGTGGTATCTGACACAATGTCTATCATAGGTTAAATTTTATATGGTGTCTTCGATGCTTTATGTATGAGTGCTGTGTCCTCTGATACAAGTTCAGTCTCAGTCTAAACATGCAACAGAGTAATTGTATAATTTGACTATTTGGTGTACTTGGTATTTGCAGTCTACGTTGATTGGTCTGGTCTTTCCTAAAAAGCAGATAATAGTTACATTGGGCAGTGTGCTGTGTTTACAAAATTTTTGTATTCCTGCTTAGTTTTGTTCAGGAGTATCATAAAGAAAATTTCTACTTATAATAGTATAAGTAACAAGATCACGCAATTATGTGACTTGCATACCTTGTTACTGAAATAGTGACATAAATTCCAACTCTGCCTTGCCCTGTTAAGTTCCTTTGAGCTTGTCCTGTATAAGTCTGTTCTGGAATAATCTTTTGTTTCTCGTTATCATTGCTCTTTTTAAAAATCAGCTTTTCATTTTGTGCAGTGCATGGAGCTTTTTAGAGGAACTGAATGCTTGTGTCTGTAACTCTTTTTTTGAAGGAGTCAGAAAAAATAACCAGATGGAGACATTTCAGCCTGTAAGTGTCTGGTGGGCAGAGATTTGAGGTGGGGGGGGGGAGGTCCCTCCCCCATAGCATGCAGAACTGAGTGAAAAGCTAAGCCTCTGTTCCCTGCCCAGCCTTCAGAAGGAACCTCTGATTTCTGTGATCCAGCTGTGTTGGCTGGATTCTTCTAAAAGGCTCTGTATTTTTTAGTTATTCAAGATTATTATGCTTTACATGTCAGCTCTAGAGACTGAAAAAAAAGAGGGAGCTTCTGATTTTCCTCCCTTCATAGTTTTCCTGTTGCCATGACTGTTTGCATTTTATATACAGAAACACTCTTCTGATCTTTGTGAGGGGAAGGGTAGAAAGAAGATTTTTAGTCTTGTTCTTCGTAATCCATCTTGCTGATGACTAGAAATAACCTGCTTTCATTCCTGCAGATAGCTTTATTTTATTTTTATTTAACTGGACATAAAGGTGAAAACTGCTTCTTTCTTGGTAATTTTTAATCAATGTGTTTCATAGTTGCTTTCCACATACCTGTTAATTTTACTTAGATCTCATAAGGAAAACCAAGTGGCTGTAGATATGGAGGCATCTTCAGTAGGCTGGACAAGAGAATAAGGCATCTATTAGCATACTAGTTTTAAATTACAGGAATGGTGATCTTTACAAACAGCAGCTTAATGGTTACAGCTTTAGTAATGGGAAATTTCCGTGGAGTCGCTTGTAATGACCGGTACCAGTATATAACTTGTGTAATTATACAGAGAATTGCAGGCAATTAAAAAAAAAATTATGGTTTATAAACAAGTTCAAGAATGAGCTCTCTTCAATTTACTGAAGATATGTATCACCTTAACAGAGGTGATTGAGTTAGATTTGTAAAATCTATTTAATTATCAGAAGTGTGACTATCAGAGGAAAGTTGTTTTCGCTTTTTCTTTCCCTAAGCTCGTTTATTGTATAATCCAACTTCAGTGAAGGGGTGATTAATCTTAGCACTGATGGAACACTTGTTCTGCAGACATGAAAGTGGATATTGATCAGCTTCAGTGAACATAAGTCCAGAAGTTCAGGAAGTTGACAATAAGTTGAAACTCTAAAAAACCTATGAAGCTAGTAAAACAGTAGTAATGAATACATGGGCAATGTGCTGTACTGTCTCACTCCTAAGTTCAGTGAATATTACATGGGTATATCTTGTCCATCAGCTTATGGTAGGACTTCATGAAAACAGTGTGATTTTAAATTTGAAGTATGCAGTGGCAGATTAATCTTGAAAGTTAGCCATGTGCCCACCAAGCTGTTCTCTTACTCTCACTCCTCAGCTGAACGACAGGAGAAAGTAAGAAAAAAAACCCCAAGAAACAGCTCATGGGTTAGGGCAAGGAGGTCACTCTCAAATTTCTATCATGGGCAAACCACAATCAACTTGGGGAGTATTAATTTAATTTACTGCCGATTAAAAATAGAGTAGGACAGTGAGAAACAAAATCAAAACTAAACCCACATTCCCCTAGCCCTGCCTTATTCCCAGGTTCAATTTCACTCCTTCATTTCTAACTCTTGTACTTTCTCTCGCTCTCCTGTGCTGCAGGGGAACAGGGAATGGGGAATGCTCTAGTTCATTGGTATTGCTTTGTCTCTGCTGCTCTTTCCTCCTCACAGTCTTCCCCCCTCTCCAATGTGGCCCCCCTCCAATGGGGTACAGTCCTTCACAAAGTGCTCGAAAACACTTTGGAGCACAAATACCAGGTCCTTTCCATGGACTGCAGTTCTTCAAGAATTGCTCCAGTGTGGGTTCGTCCCAAAAGCATCCAGTCCTGCAGGAGCAGACTGCTCCTGTGGGTGCCCCACAGGCCACTGTTCTGCCCAAAGCCTGCTCCTGTGTGGGCTTCTCTCCATAGGCTGCAGCTCCTGCCAGAAGCTTGTTCTGTGGGCTCTGTGCAGGCTGCAGCTTCTTTCAGAGCATACCCACCTGCCCTGGCATGGGATTCTCCATGGGCTGTGGGGTAATATCCACTTCAATGCCTGGAAACACCTCCTCCCCTTCCTCCTTCTCTGACCTGGCTGTCTGCAGGGTTGTTTTTTTCACATTTTTCTCACTCCTCTCACAGCTGCTTCACAGTATTTTTTACCCTTTGGTAGATATATTATCACAGAGGTGCCACCAGCATCTCTGACTGGCTTTTGGCAGTAGTGGGACTCTTTTGGAGCTGGCTTGGAACTGGCTCTGTCTGATGTGGGGGCAGCTCCTGCAGCCACCTGGCTACCACTAAAGTGTCTTGTTAGGTTTGGGAATTTTAGTGAGGATAATCTAAAACGTGTTTCCTTTAAGTGAGTCAGTGAAGCTGCCAGAGTTGTTGAAGGATTTATTACCCAACCAATTTACTTTCCCTTTTCATCACCTGTGCTGTGTTTTGCGAGGAAAGCTAATTTAATGCATTTAGTAGTGCCGCAAGTTAAACCTGGAGTTCAGGAAGTGCTAGATTGGTTTTCTATTGAGTGGATATGGAACTAGCATGAGCCATTTTATTAGTGGTAATTGGAGTTGCTGATGCTAATACTGTATATATAGGTATGAAAATAAAATTTGTGAATATGCAAGTTGCTAATATAAGTGTAACACTAAATGTTGGTTACAAGTGGCATTCTAGTTGTTCCCTTCTGTAGCTTATTTTCAGACTGTGGTTATTGAATTATATTGATCAAGAATTTTAATTCAGAGTAGCAAGCTTCTGCACCCTACAGTTAATCAGCTCTCTGAAATTTATTGTCCATTGCTTGTGTTTTACTTGAGTTTACAGTTATTAATCTTTGTGGCTTAGTGCTGAGGCAGAAAGTGGTGCCTATGTAAGGAAAGAACATCTCCCATCAGTACTTTAAGCAAGTGAAATCTTACTCTGTAGTGTTCGGCAGAATGTTTTCTTGATGGAAAATATTGATTTAAATACCATGTTTGCAGCAGATTTATTCAGTAGAGTGTATGTCTAGAGGCTGATAGCCTTTTTTAAAAAAAATTTGTTTCAAATGTTGTGTTTTCACACTTAATTGCACACCTGAAATTGACCTCTTGCTTGGTAATCCAAGTTTTGTAAATTTTGTTGGATATCCCTACCAGGAACTTCAGTCATTGGGCTGCTTTATAAAGCAAAACTCCATGTCAGTAGATGAAACATCATCACAGCACACTGAATTTAGAAGCATTTCCTCTTCTCAGGGCTCTCACTAGTTAGGTTGGTAATTCTTTCTTGAAGTGAATGAACTAATACGTTTTTGCGAGCGAGTTGTGTCTATTTCAGTGAGAAATCTTAATTTTCTCTTTCTCAGGTGCAACAACTAAGTTGCTCTGTCAAATTTAAATTTATATGCTCTGAAGTACAGACACTATATATGCTATTCCATTTTCCTGTAGCTTATTTCCCAGTAGATGTCATTGTAATATCTATTCTTAATGATATTTTAGTTTGGATAATAATAAGTAATAAAAATGACCTTATTATTGGAGTAGTGTTACCACGATGAAGTTGTTTTATGCTCAGTGAAATGCAGGGTGAGGGACAAATACTACTTGGTCTGGGGTTTTAGTAGCCTGTCTGTCTGTGTTGGTTATAACACATAGCCAAAATTAGCTTTGTGCCAACTCATACATTTAGTATTTTTTTTCTTAAAATGTCTTCTAAGTAAATGCAAATAGTTTTATTAGGGTATTCTGTAACTTTGTTGTGAATTTCGTGCTGACAAGAGCAGCGCCGTTGCTTTGCTCAGGGATGATGGGAGTGTGAAGTGAGGGAGGAGGAGGGAATGACTGAGGCAGTGAGCTGTTAGATGGACAATTTAAGGGAAGAAGTTCATCAAGACACCACATATCAAGTTCGGTTATTTCAAACTTTTTTGCAGGAGCAGTTTTTTGGGCCTGAAGGTCTGTAGTGAAAATGTGAGGTGTTGTTTCTGTGGCCCCCCCGTGAAAACTGTGAGCAGTGCGGTTGACACTTGTTAAACATGAGAGGGTTGGTACAGATAACCTGTATGTAATATAGGACTTTGGAAAGTGGAATCAGTGCTTGTCTTTCTGTAGTCTTGTCTCATAAAACAGTCAAAGTCTCTTCTTGACACTGCTAGTTTTGCCAGACACAATATACAAACTTAGCTGAAATACTCTTTCTGAGTCAGATCTCTGTTTGAACAAAACCTTTTAGTGTGTCTAACAAACAAAATATACAAAGCCATTTATTACTGAGTAGTGTCATATGAATTCAAAGCACACTGCTTTGTCTTGATTCACTTTGATAATAATCATTAAATAGTATGTGTGCACGCAATATACAATGCAGATTCTCAATTATCTTTAAGTGTGTCCTTTTAGACTGTAAGTTTGAGCAATGCTGGGCATTGCAGCATTTGTATTTCACTCTAATTTTTCAACTAGGTGGCGACTAGGTGGTAAGTTGCCTTGAGAAGTAGAGCTTGTTCATAGCTTTCTGTGTGAGGCAGGATGTTTGCTGCAGATTGTGGAAGTTTGTCATCTCCCTGCTTTTAATTGGGTAAAAGCCACAGGTCTGCTGCAACTTGTGGGAAATGTAAAAATGTTAAATATCCCAAATTAAATGGCTATTTTTGAACCAGCTAACATACATTTATCTGTATGGAGGGACAAGCCAAAAATATTTAGCCAAAAGGAGATTAAAAAAATCTTATAGACACTCAAGATACCCTGCCATTGTGGCAAGTTTACAGTAAATGTCACTATTTATAAATAGATCAAAAAAGAGAGATAGTTAAACCAAATCCAGCCTTTTATCCCCCACACTGCTAACAGCAAAAGAAAAGGCTGAGGTGGATGACAGGCTTCGGAGACAATGAAAAATGCCACTATGAGCAGATGCTCAAATAAGAGGTGGTTATTTTTGACAGAGAAATAATGAATTATAGGATTATTCAAATAATGTTTTGAAGAGTATGAACTATGTACACTGGTTTCCCATTTTTCTTGGGTAAAGTACAGGGGTACTAAATTAAGTTTCAGAGGTAATGCTACTTAATCTATGGAATTATTGCTATGAGCTAAGGCTCAGGATTTAATGGTATTCTAGAAAGGCTAGACATTCTAAATAAATAATGAGAGTATAAGCGGTTCTATCTTTTCCTTTCGTGTGCTTTTGCCTTGCATTTATTCCATGATGGAGTTTTATGTCTCTTATATGAAGTATTTCGCACTGTCCCCTGTAATTCATTTCATTGGATTTTTTGGGATATTGCTTCTGTTTAATACTGTATTTTCTATATCTTGAATACGATATAGCCTGGATCCTTTGAAATGCTTTTTGCACAAATTGGTGTTGGATTTGCCTTTCAAGGAGAGGGAATTAATGTGTTGAGTTACTCATGTCAATTTAATATGATGTAGATAAATTTCATTTGTGGGAAAGAGAGCTAAAGGTTTTTATTTGATGGAGTATATATGTGTGTGCTGAAATGGTGATAGTAAAATGAATGGGCTTTTTCCGCCATGACTAATAACCAGTGAACTGGGAGTGAAAGGAGTTGCAGAGAAGAATGAAACTGTGACGTTACATTTATTTGTTACTTATAACAAATCAGTCTGCAGTGTTTTCTGATATACTGAGTTTTCTCACTTTATTCATCTGTTAGTGATCTCAGAAATTAGACTCAAAGGTTTAGGCCTCTTCGTGTTTGTGTCCTTAGAGATGTGATGCCCATGAAGTGACTCTGTCTCAGAAGGGGCAGAATGATTGAGCATGCAGAATCTCTGGATGAAAGAGTAATGTATAATCAGCCTAAATTAGTGGGGATGTTGGTTTTGCAGCATTTCTGTCACATTTTGAGTGCACTGTCATAAGGGCAGTCCATTCCTGAAAGAAAGAGGTAATTCTTTGGCTATATATGTATCTATAAATTAACCAGTTTGGATAATAGAAGGTAGAAAGTTACCAGTAGACCCTGAATTGCTATTATATTTGTCTGGTGGTGATAGTAATTTAAGTCATCTCCAAATTGAGGACACTTCTATAACTGATTGATGCAATGAGTTAATAAAATTATTGTAAATCATTCCCATTTTATTATCTGCTTAAAATGTAAATTTTGCATTTTCTAAATATGTATGCAGTCTTTACATTTATTGGAGTCAGTAATTCAGTATGTGCTACAAATACATCCAGTTTTGATGACTGGAGCAAGAGGGTGGGTTAAGCCTCTAATTTTTGTTGTTCTTGTTTGTATACTTACCTGTCCACCAAATGCAGGTCCTTGGAAACAGATCTTTTTACTGTGATAAGCCTCTTAGAGATGTTTGTACCATGTTAAGATCCTTCATTTAAGCAAGGCTTGTAAGTTGTACTCACTATGCAAGACAGGCTGTTATGAATTGTCTGATCAACAGTTGGACAATTAATGCAGAGTTATAACTTATTTAACCATTTATACACATATCAAAGATTTTTTTCATTAAAGAACAAGTGGGGAATACAGTGTCAATAATCCACTTGTCCTCTGTAAAGGCTGCGCTTAAAAGTTCTCCAAAGAGAGGGGGATTTTCCCTTGTTTTCTTATGATGAGCAGAGGTTATTATTTTCTGTGTGTTTTACTTTCCCTGAAATTTTCTTATCTTTTTTTTAGTTGTAGCTTTTGTTGAGGAGACAGAGAAGAGTGAGAGATTTATTTGCCTCTAGTAAAGGCTCAAAGTATTGAATTTTATTACATTTAACATCTTTTCTAAGGAGCATGCTCAACTTTGTAATATTCAATCTATAATCTCAAGTTAAATTTTCTGTGTGACACAGTATCTTTAAAACTAAAAACATACTTAAGGAAGTTACTTTTCTGTTTTAAATTAATTGTACAAAAAACTCCCTAAACCAAGCAACAATTTCTTCCATTTTCTGTGCTGGTCTTGAGGCTGTGCAATGATACAGGCAGCAGTAGGAGTTTCTGTGAAGCTGGCTTTTTCCATAAGCAGTGTAATGTGTGTCATCATTTGAGAAGAACGCTGTTTTATAGATAAAGTACCAATTTTAGATCTGAAGTTTGGTTTGGAGGTCTACTGCAGTTACTGTATGAAGACTTAAAGTCCCCTTATCATAAAGGAGCCGAGCATGCTTTTCTTGTTTTTTTTAAAGGAGTGAAATGATAGTTGTCCTGTGGTGAACTGATTTGACATCAATCTTCAGGAGTCTGAGCATTACCACATGGTAATTGCTGTACTCAATGAAACTCCCAGGGCCTCTTTGAAAGGCCAAAATTTTGAATTTTTTTTTTTAATTTATTTTATATTGGAGATGGAAATGTTAAGGATTTCAGTCTCAGTGGAGATTGAAATGCAAGGATTAATGGCCTTTTGTTTGTTATTTTGAAAATATTGTATTCATTTCTCAAACTGTATTTTTTGAGTGTGCTAAACAGGTAAGTGTTTGTTCTTTTGAAAATATTGTATTCATTTCTCAAACTGTATTTTTTGAGTGTGCTAAACAGGTAAGTGCCTCTGCACAGACCAAATCCCAATTTGAGCAGGCAGCTTCTTATACCTAATTCTGTTGGTTTTAAGTAACACAGCTCTTAGGCGATGTCATCTCTAGATCTTGTACTTTACAAATCAGGGAAGTACTGTACTTTACAAATCAGGGGAAGCTTTCGTGTACAAACAGTGGAAGGAGTTTATTTTGGTCTAGATTCTATATGCCCTTTAGGCTTTGAACACATTCCTTCAAGAATCGTTTGCATGGTTTTCTTTGACTAATTTTAGGGGGAATATGAGTGGTTTTTCCTGAGCTTTAGGGACAAACTGTTCAGTAAAATGACTGGAAGATGATGAGTGATACAAAAAAAAGCCTATTGCCTGTGTCTAGGAAGGTGGAGGATGAGAGGTTGTGCAGTTAGTAGAGCTTTCTTAAGGAAGGAGAGAATTGCTTGTTTGAAACGCAGCTTGAAAATTCATGCTTTCTCTGTGCCTCTTTGTCTTGAAACCAATGATTCATATTGTGAAACTCTCTAGGATAGTTTTATTTATTGCCATAGCTAGATGGATAGAGAGGTGATGTTATTTAGGCATGTCTTGTCAAATGAGCAGTTAATTCATGCAGCACTTTTAATTCATGAAGGTGTAGAGAAAACCCTTCTTTCAGATGGTAGTAGAACCTGCTGGATATATAGTTGTAACAATCTGTTAAGACAACTTGAAAATGAATTCACATTAAAAAGAAAAATGCAAGGCAAGGGAATGTTTTATGACATAGGAAAAGCATTCAGCAATTGAAATGTTCTTGTTTTTGTCATTTTACTTCATGTTTCTATTTTTGTGACAACAAATTGCTCAGAATTGTCAGAACAATAACATTAAAATTTGGTGAATAAACAAAGGTCGAGACTCAGTCTGTGTCATAGTTATGGTGAAAGTAAACACAGTCATGCGAATTCTTCATATCCTGTATCAAAGCATAAAACTGCTGTGAGAGGAGTCTTATGTTCTTTCACAAGTCTTCAATGTCATTTTCAACTTTCATGGTGTAACTTTTCATTTCTGCAGTTTTGGTGCAGCACCGTACAGGTAATGCTGTGTTACCTGAGTGCTGTGAGCAGCTGCTCCGATGCAGTGCTGTGGGTGTGGGGGGGGCTGCCTGCAGCACTGCATGCAGCACATGCAGCCTTTGCGATGTGTTCTGGGGCTGAGAGCTCTGGCCATTGGGAGAGTTCCCAGCATGTGGAAAGCTGTCTGCTACTGCTCTAGTTAGAGATTATGAAATGTGGCCTATGTGGGGAACAGCATGATAATTCTTAACTGTTTGAAATTACTCTTTCCTGAAATACTTGTCACCGACTTTAGATTGTATAGCAGGAAGGGTTTCCCCTATTTGAGACAACCGTATAGTCTGTATATGACTTTCTTTTGAAAATTATTTGAAAAAATCAACTTTTTAAACTGTTGCATTTCAAAAAATTTGTTATTAGCAATTTTCTTAGGTGAGGAAAATAATGGATTAATTTGCTTCATGAAAATTCTAGTCTTAAGTTTTACTAGGCTACTCTCGATGTGGCTGTTGTAGGGGGAAAATAGCAGTACATTTTTTATCTTCTGCTGAGATGTCTGTGGCTGATGGCATCTGCTCTGTCCAGTATGAATGCTTACCAATCTACAAATATTGAAAATAGCAAAAATTCTATAAATATGGGGAAAAAAAAGGTGTTTAATTGCTCTTAAAGAAATTCATCCTGTCTGATACAGGATTGTCTAAGGGATATTTACAGAGGTCTTGGGCAGAACAGCACCAGTAAGTGCTGAAATCAGGCTCACATTAGATAAACAGAGAAAATAAAAATTATTATTTCACCTGTTTTGGTAAACTAAGATAATGCCTGCAGATGCTTTTGTTGTTAAAAAAGTGCTTTAGTGGAAGCTGAGGTTTGGAACATCATTAATATGTGTGCAGAGGTGGGCAGCTGTGAATTTTGGAGCATTGCTCTGTACTAGTTTGAGAGTGTTTATCTGATTCATTCCTCTGTCCTTTTCTGAAGCGTTCATTGTAACCACCTTTTTCAGGACAGACTTCCTAGAACTTCTTGTGCCATTGTATGTGGTGCTTATTTTTAATTTTAGAATTGCATCCAGGTTTACAGAGCTGCCTTCTTTTGGATCCCAAATAACTTGATTGATTTTTTGAAGGTGTTCTGATAGAACTATGTCCTTAGCTGCTGCCTCTACAAATGTCCTGCATGGAGATTTTCTCGGGGATGTTGACTGGGATATTGCTGAAGTTGTTTTTCAAAATGTCCCCACATGTAATTTTGTGGGTTTTTCACATGAGTTATAAGTAGGTGTTGTATTCAGCTGACATCTAAATGTTAGAACAAAGGAACTCAAACATTTTAGAAATAGAAGCTCTTGTTTGGTACTGCAGTCATTCCCATGGGGTTTGTTGTATTCATTTAAGTTTATTAAATGCTTTTGATTCAAAGAATGTGTTTGGTGCATAATCTGCTTTATTTGTGTGGAAAAGCAAAAACGACCTTGTAGAATTTACAGAGCTTCTGCTGATGCCTTGAGAGACTACTTGGAACAGAGACAAGACAGTGTTAGAGGAATAAAGTAGGTATTTATTAAAAAGGCCTTCAAAGGATACACCTTGGGCAGTACAAGAGCCTGGCTGAGGCTACACCCAAGATGGGTAATGGATCACACATTTTCACACTTTTATGAGTTTTGGTCCATTTACATGTTGCGGTTAACTACATTAACTGTCCAATTACAGCTTCATGTTATGAAGTCCCATCCTCCCAGATTGCTCTCCTCAGATCTCTGTTGTTTATACTTTTTGGGCCTGAAGCTGCAACAGTGGCCTTGGTTCTTGGGCAGGAAAAGGTTTGTTTTTTCTAACTAAACTGTGAAGAGAACTTGCTAACACTCTATGTAAAGTTCAGAGTTATATACTAATGCAGCGCAGAATCTGGAAAAGCTAAAACTTAAGGCATCACTGCCAGGGGGTCCTGTTGCACTGCTACACTAGATGCACCACACGAACTCGGACATGGGTTCAACTAAGAGGACTAACTTTATTACATCACTGACTCCATTGTATAGTATAGCAAGCAAACCAAGTGATTGGCAAGCAAGGTCAACACCTCTCCAATCACATTGGTTAAGACAGGTGTCTATCAAGAGAACTCCTCCTCCATGAAGGAATGTAAACATCTCTATTGTTTACAAGAACATGCGTGAGAACAAGGCCACTTAAACATCAGAAGGCTGAAAAGCAGGGCGACAGGGTCCGGTTCCATTATTTTGGCTATTAGGTAATGCTAGTGCTTTGTTTTAAGACAGCAGATTTAAACATTTACTATATGGAATTCTGATATTGTTCTGAAGGAATTTAAAAAAAACCCACGGTCTCTTCAAGCTTATCCTGATTGATGTTCTGAATGATGGGCCTTTGTAGTTAAGCAACAAGATCCTTATTCCTGGTAGTGTGTGTATTTCAAATCCTGGCTTTTCTTTACCAGGCAGAAAACTCTCCATAGTGTTAGAGGGAAATTCTGAAATGGCTTAGTGACCTGCATCACGATCACTTTGTTTCAAGTCTGGGGAATGTTAGAACTATTGTATGTGGAAAAAAACTTTGCCAAGGTTGGATTTGGTTACCAAGCATTTTGCTTTTGATACCTCAGTGTGATGTTTGTTAATTCTTAAAGTAACTTGGTAATTTGCAGAAAGAAGTAGTATTTAAATTGAATGGAGGTTACTGTGTTACAGTTTTAGTGTAGTTAATATGAAAAATCAAATACACATCCTTTTATGCATGTAAAATGGCCGTATATTGTTTTTAGAAACTAAGCTACCACTTGACTGAAACTGTCTCTCTTTGGGTAAGAAGTATTGCTCTTAATGTCAACGTAGGTCATGCTTAGAAAATGTGTGTAAAATAGAGATCTTGCTGGAAATAATTACAGAACACTTTATGCTGTGCTGTTAAGTTACATGCTGCAGGTTGAATATAGCAACTTGGCTTGCTGTTCTTGAGCTACATAGCAATTGACAGAAGGTTTACTTATAATTTTGAAGTAAATGGACCAAAACTGCTTGTTAAACTGGGAAAAAGAATAATTGCTAGTTACAGTGCCTGCAGAAAAGGGTTTTTTTCTGCTTATTTTCTGAGATTCTTAAATTGTAACAGCATTGCAAAGGTTGAGGCTAGTTGAAATGAAAAACTTCTTGAACTATATGATTTTCTATTTGTTGACAACTCTCTTAAAAGCACGAACAAGAAGGGTTCTCAAAAATCTTTATTTCTAGCAGTTTACCCTTGGGAATTAGATTGGGACTCCTCAGTTGAGGAGGTGACTTTTATTTTTCTAAAATATTCTCTAGTAAGTGCAGAACAGGGATCTGGGCTTGGCTAACTGTCTCTGCATAAGAGGCTAGAATCCTACTCTCACTCTGCCAATATTGTATTTTGTCCAGTGCTATGGTAACAGGAGCAGAAGGTTGTAAAAACATTCTTTGCCAGAAAAATGAGCAAATGCTTCTCTCAGGACACGTAGGGAACAAATCTACTTAATAAGAAAGCATTGGTTTTGATTTTCAGATTTCAGAGTGAACTTTCACTAACTTTTTTTCACTTCATAGTGATAGTTTGTTTAGTTAATTTCCATCCTGGGTTCAGTTATGGCTGGGTATCATTGAGTGTTACCACCACCTTCAGCAGGTGGGTTGTATGACAGAGGTTGGCTTTCATTAAGATGAACGTGTATATCAAGAACTAATCCCCCTGTTGTTGCTTGCTTCTACCCTCTTTCTGGCAAGCCTTTACAGTGACAGCAAGGAAAAAGGCCTGAGAGTTGTGTGGGCTGTTGTGATTTTTCAGAGTCAGACAGGAATATGTCAGTGGTCAGGTAACGGGGTGCAGATGCACATTTGAGGCCATGGGATTCTGGCATGTATGTAGCATTGCAGGGATCAGAGACTTGGGCCTTTAAATGGTTCTGCAGTAGGCAAGGGCAGGTGTCCTGTTTGTTTTAATGCAAAAGAGGGACAGACTGGGCAACGTTTCATGGAGGAATGAGGGAAACCTCTTCTGATTCTTTAGTTCTGTGCTGTACGAGCGATCAACTGCCACTGCAGCTCACCCAGGCTCTCCTAATTTAGCATAAATCTCTAGGTTTTGGGGTATGCTGCCGATGGCTCTTTTGCCTCCTAGAGGAATATTGTATATTGTAGCTGTTGTGTGAAAATTTCTTATTTTGATCTATACTTTTTCATATAATTTTTTTTTCTGTTCTGCCCAATTGTGGGCATGGATCTGAAGACAGTTCATTTCTTTCACTATGTCTGAATTGGTAGCAGCTTTAAAAAGTGCCACGTAAGAACAATTTCAAATTTAGGGTTAACTGATCAGTGTGAAGGAATCTCTGTAATCCAAGTGTCTTTATTTCCTAGAAGAGTGACTATCCAAATTCCTGCCCCCCATTAGTTTAAACCCTCTGTCTGCTGTCTTTGGAAGACATACTCATGGCACCTGATAGCTATGCCTTTTCTCTTCAAGCTTTTTTTAGCCATAGTTACCAAAGGTAATTAATTTAAAGTGTAACTTCTAGTGTGAGAAAATTTTGGGGCTTGCTTAAGTGAGGAAGTAGAGAAAGTGAATAGCAGTTGAAAGAGTTGTATTAGTTAGGGTGATGATGTGGGAAGAATTGTGAGGATAACAGGACTGCATTTACCATGGCTAGGTAGGAAAGGCTTTCCAGCAGCTTGCGTTCCTTGAGCTACCTCAGTCTTTTTGAGTGCCTAAGGAAGTGGGATGTGCCACGGAGCTCCGTGTTGCTGTGCTGACTGGTGTGGCTGCTATCTCCACACCTGCCAGCCTGTCTCAGGAGCTATTGGCTGAATAGGGTGTGTATCTTCCCTGGATATGCTGCAATTGCACCTTAGAAATTACACGTGTCCTGCATCTACTGTTTGGAAGGGGTACATTAGGTTGGCAGCTGTGATGGCGGAGGATATGGCTGTGTGTCCTACTTAGCTTTCCTTGCTATGAGCTTGTGATGTCTGGCAGTGGACACTTGGAAGCAGAATCTGCTTCTACTGCCACAGATCACTCTGCCTGTGATTCTAAATGAAAGCCATTAGTTGACCTCAATCACTGCTATGTAATGAATTGAATTGAGAATTTATAGTGGAAGGAAGAAACTGGCGAATCTGGGAAATAACTCAGTTGTTACATAAACCCCTGTGATTAGATAATATTTTGTAAAGCTGAAGTAGATATCCTTTTTTAGAAATGGCAGATTTTGTCAGATTTCGAGAGACAGAGATAAAAGTCTGTTCATCTGATATTGATCGTGGGGAAAACAGTTTGTTAAAATAACATGTTTTGTACAGCAGAATGTAATTGCTATATGATTGTAGCTTTTAGTTGTGAAAGCCACTTTGCATATGAAGTAATTTTTGTAGATGCTACCACTTGCTTTATTTTTATTAAGTAACTGTAAAATTAAATTTGAGTTTATCAATGATTTTGACTTGTAAACTCAGTGAAACCTCTGCATACTGAAGCATCCTAGGTGAATGAAGAGTTGTAGAACAGCAGATAATAGAGTTAAGAGAACAGAGATGATAAAGTCTGTTTTTGGGGTTCTTCATTTGTATTGGCCTAACCTCTTATGGCCATAAATGTGTTGATACTGTGCTGCTATTAAAGCCAAAATTGGCCTTGTATCTGGAACGCCAACAATAATTATGTTGTTGTAGGAACTAGAAAATGACCCACTTCTTTCAGCTGTGTTATTGCAGAAGAGCTACCAGAGTAAGGTGAAATCTCCACTGGTTTCACAGAATGAACAGGGGAATAGGTTCCCTCACTGCTGCTTCTTCTTGAGCAAGAGCAAAGTCTGATTCTGTGCAGCAGTGATGGATAACTACTATTATAACTACATATTAACTATATTTCAGATATAAATGCATTTGGATGCTAGCATGCTGTTCTTGTGATGTAATTCATAATGCATCATTTTAAACTGTGTTACTGATGTGTTGAAAAAAAATTTTATAACCTTGTCTAGTAGGTTTGTGTGAATACATCATGCCCTGTTATTTTTGCATGAACAGGACTTTGGCTATATTCTCAAGGAACAGGAGCTTGCAAGGTCTGATGGGAGCAGGATATATGTGTGAAAACTAGTTTGCTGTGCTTGTGAATGCATGGAAATAAATACAAAGTTTGATTCTGGTGATGGTTAAGGGAAACGGATGACAGATTTGTTGCAGTGATGCAGGCAGCATGGAAACAGTGGTGCAGGTGATTAGATGTCAGGGAAACTGCTTGTCCACAGCTCCCATTTGCATTTCTCTTGGGTAGAGTAGACTGATATTGCTGTCATAGATCTCAAACCAGTGAGCTAGTTTTAGCCTCGCTGGTGGCCTTGAACACAGTATGTATTTTAAAAAGCAGCTTTTCCTTTTAGGAGGTTAGGTGCTGTGTGTATTTCTTTGAAAGGTAGCTTTCCTAGCTGTTAATCAAACCTACATTTTGAGGCTCAGCACAGAACTGAAAACTTCAAATAAATTTACAGCAGTGAAAACAAAAGACTGCCATTTAATGCAAATGACCTTGTAGAGACCGCAGCAGATTATTGATACTGAGTTTAAGGTATCTTAAAAGTTGGGCAGTTACACTTGTAATCAAGAAGTCCTAGTGACATTTAGTGAATCATTAGAGCTTTTTAATAGTTTGGAAAACAGAATAACTTGATGTTAAAGGCTTTACTAGACCATGAATACTAAGAGTATATTCTTTAGCTAGCCTGCTTGCTATTAGTATGCAGATAAATAAAGATAAATTATAAATAATTTGTTAAAATGGGAATAATTTTATTTATATGATATTAATATTAGTGTAATAAGATGAATGCAATTAACCTTGTGTTTGGAAATTACTTTTTTAAATACCACATTTATTACTTGCTCTTTGAATGTTGTTTGAAATATAAAATCTAGTGATAGTTTTGATACATTCTTCATTCTAAACCCAGTATATTCTGTAATGATTGTGTTTGGCCTAAATGCCAGTGTTCCTTCTACGGGTTTGTTGATTACTGTGTGATCTCTGATCAAAAGATGATGTGTTTCACTAAATGTAGGACATACAGAATTCACAGTGCTGTGAGAATAGTCCTAATCCCATTATCTGTTGTAAAGAGAAGAGTTTACTTCAGTGTGTTCACATTTAGAGGCGTTTAAATTTTAAATGTGCTTTGTGTGAACGGCAAGTTAATTGCTTTTGTGTAGATGTGGAGTGGAGCCTTTGGTTACAGTTGCGGAGAAAGTACTTTCAGCTTGACAGGTATTGATAGGGTGGGATGGTTTAGGTGCCTGACAAACTTCTCTCTGTGCCTGAATGGTTCACCCACAGCTCAAGTTCCATTTAATGCTGATTCTTACCCTGTGTCGTGTCACTTCTGAGAGCAGTTCATTAATAAATAAGGAGTTGTGTCACTAGGAGACTTGACATGCTGTGCTCCTTTCTTCACAGATGTGACAAAGAGTTTTCAAGCAGATTACTTTAATTATAGTTAGTGTTCAGATAAGGTCATGCTAAAATTATTGTGAAGTAAAATCTTCTATCTCCAAACTCTAGAGCTACTACCATTTCTACGAATTTGTAGACCAAATTACTAGTCTCAGTAATTTTGTTGCGTCCCCTGTTCAGGGTCTTGGTGTGTTTTGCTGCTCTGGTTTTCTTTTGAATGCAGAATAATAGAAAGCTGTCAGAGAACTTATGAGTGGGTTTGTGGCAGGGTGTGTGTGGAGGAGTGTTTCCCATTTGTGTCCAAAATATTGTTTGCTTACGTTGCCTAACTTTTGATTAATTCATAATGTTTAGGGTGCGGAGTACATGTAAATGGGCAATGACTATGAGCGCTCCTTAATTTTAAAAGAAAGGTGTATACATTTGAGTAGGGTAATCAAGCGATCAAGCCAGCCTTTGTCTTTCTAAAATAATAACAGAAATAATTATATATATATGTTCATTATATAATCATGAATAAGCAATTACATAGAGACAGATGTTTGCACATGGAGATGAATTGTATAGAGATGATGCTATTATAATTGACAGGAACAAAAAGATTCTACTCCCAGCTCCAGGTACTGTGCAATTTTGGCTGTATTAAAGAACAGGTAGACTGAGTTTCCCTGTGTCCTGTGTACTAATAGAACACATGGATTGTTCTGCATCCACAAGGGAAATTTGGGGTTTTTCTGGTGCCACAGAAATAAGTGCCTTGGAGCTCTATGGCCCTTAGCTTTTTCTGAAACTCTGGGAGAGCTCATTTTCTTCTGTTCTAACATGTGAGTGATTGCTTCTGCTTCTTTGTGCCTGTTTCTCCTGTGTGTTAGAGGCCAGCTCCTTAGGAAGTGGTGGGTACATGTTTTTTTGTCCTGGGAATGAGCAGTTCCGGTAGTGAAAGAAGAGTGAGGGATATTCTTTAGCAAGTATTTAATGAGCCAGTTTGTTAAAACAGAAAACTACTGTATTTTTCACTGACAGTTATGTAAGTTTCTGGCATGATTTTGACTTAATTATTGGATTAATGATGCTCAGTTTTCTTCTCAATCATTTTTTGTAGTTCACGGAAGGACCTCAGAAAGCACTTGGATGGGCTGAGCAAATGCCATCTGTGCAGTTGAATAAAAGTGTGTAAAATACTTACAAGGCTTTCAGTAACTTCAAGGAATTCAGCAACAATTAAAATGAAAAGGATGATATAAGAGCTCAATCTATTTTTCAGAGGAAAACTGAAGTGTGCTTTGTCAGTATCACAGTTGGGCACATTTTGTACTGAATAATGCAAGTTTATTTGAACTCTAGCATGCAGCTTTTGTTCTTGAGGCTTCTTGAAGGTGATGCAACCTCAGCAGAAACCTTAGGGGTTTTGCTAGCTGGTTGTAAGACAAATGTCATCTTGTGTTTCTGCTAACAGTAATCAAAAGAAACAACTGTTAGCATGATTAAATGAAATCTAATCTTCTGTCTTATTTTTAAAATTTTACTATTATTTTTCATCAAATATATTAAATAGAAGTTTGTTTCATTAAACCAATACTGTTTTGAACAATAACAAGAGATACTCTATATGTTGGGGAATTGATTAGTATATTCTGGATATGTTCTTTTGTGTAGTTAGTCTGGTGTCAAACTCTTCAACCTCAGCTTCCACTTTTATTCCTAAATATGAACTGCATAAATCCATTGGACATTGAACAGTTGATTTGAGTATGAATTGAGATTTTTTTTTTTTTCCATTCAGAACTCTGTTTACTAAAAGATGTGAATGACAGTAGCCTCAGGAATGAAAAGCTCTGGTTTTTGCCCCCTTTCAATTCAACATTAAATACTAATCTGGGATGAATTTTTTGTTGTAGTCATATTAAGATATTAAAGACAACAACTTGTGCCAATGTTCTGTAATAAGAAACACAGTTTCTTTCTCAGTTCATAGGTCCAGACTTTTTTGGCTCTTCCAGCAGAATTTGTGTGAGTCTTGCTAGCCCGACTGCAGAACTGTGAACTTCCAAGTTGATGATGACTACTGGATAAATAACAATATTTCTTTTTTTTTTTTTTTTTTAGAACTGTAGTAGGAAAGAAACGTAGCTACAATAACCAACTAAACTGCCAGTAGCTTTTAATGCTTCCTTTCATGCACTAATTTCAGACATGTCTTTATGAGCACTTTCCAATTCATAGGAAATGTATTTTTTCTTTTTTAACATGTTGCTGTCTTTGAAGTCTAATTTGCATTCATAGCATTTGGTAGCATTTATTATTTTATCTAGTTTTATCTAGTTGTATTATGCTTTGTAAATTTTACTGTAAGGTTCACGTGGCCTCCCATCATTTGTTTCTTTGTAGAACTTCTCTATCCATTAGTAGCTGTTTTTCTGTACAAAATTATTCAAGTTCTTAACAGGGGCATAACATACCTTATGACTAGGATTTGGCTTAGCACTCTTTGGGTGGGAGAATGCCTTAAATTCTTGGTTTCTTTTTAGCCCTGCATTTTATTCTCTATATGGATGTAAGAATTCTTTTGCTAATCATATAGCCAAATAATTTTGTCATTTTGGATACCTTACTACATGTTTTATTTTCTCATCTGCCCCATTCAATATTAGTTTCTTCTTTATAATCTGTTTTTTTTTAAGTGATTGTATAAATATAAAAGTTTGTGTTTTCTTAGGCAGGATAATAAACATTGAGACACATAATTCCTAAAGTGAAAGGATATTTTATATAGTCAGCAGTCCAGGCTATTTCTTATTCAAATCTGGTAATGTAATTGTGCAGTGTAAATGGAATTTCCAGAGTGGGAGGAAAAAGTGATGCCTGGGCTCTGCATCTTGACATGAAAAGTAGTCATCTTTACATTTACTGCATGTTGAATTCCACATAATTTCTAATGCTTGCAATTTGGTTTATACAACCTAATAAAAAATGAGCAATATTTTCAGGTGAATGTTCATGATCATTCCTGAGATTTAGTGTCCATTGTTGGTCTGGCATGTGGAAGTGGAAACTGTTAATAATTCTCTAGTGTCTGAAAGTAAGCACACACTACTGCCTTGTGTATGTAATACATGGTTTTTCTGACTGTGAAGTCTGTGCATTTGTAGCTGACTTGAATGCCTTTGATCTCCTGTTACCTAAAAGCTCCAGTTTGTAAAGAAACAGTAGTCTGTGCTGTAGCTCTCAGACTGTATTCATCCTGTGAAACATATCTATGTAGTTGATAGTTCGTTTTGTTTTCTGGTGGAGACAAAATAACTGTTTCTGTACTGGGTGCTTCCCACAAATGGAAAATGGGAGAGCTGGGCAGAGCCATGGCTACTGCTGTGTCCAGGTGCATGGACAACCACTTCCTGCTGCAGTGGGGGCAGCATCTCCCAGTAGCAGCTGACACTGTACCCATTCCATATGTGGCTGGCAGGAGCATCAGATGAGCTCTCTATGGTGAGTCAAATTACTGCTGAGAGCAGGAGAAAAGAATGCTGCCTTGTGACTCACATGGACACCTGATGTGTGCATTGTATGGAGAAAAATGATTAGCAGAGTAAATGCTAAGCTGTTGCCTGGAAATTCCCTAACATGGGCACAGAAGACATCATCTAAACATTTCTATTTAAGGCTGTGAAGATGATCCAGCTGTGATACTCAAGTCATGGTGTGAGAAGTCAAAGTTACAAGTTTAAGAGGTGGAGACACAGCAGCATTCTTAACGCTGTTAATGGAAAAATATTAAGGGAAACATGGGACACTGCACAGGTCGAGTGAAGAAAAACTATAGGTAATGGAGGGCTGGAAAAATTGCATTGGTGTTTCAGCACTTGTTCCTTTTCTAGCAAGCTCAACAACTCTGGATAGTTTTTCCCTCTTTATTCTTGATTGTATCCTTCCTTGTGTTTCTCTGGCTATGCAGTGGTTTGGATGAGGCAAAACTTGTAATTTGGTTTATGGATCAGATGATTTTCATTTGGGACATGCCTCCTGGTCTAATTCACTACAGCAGATGGAGTGTGCACTTGGTGTTGGGGACATCTACTGTGATAGGTAATGCTGATTAAAGTAGACCCTGCGTCTCCGTAACACCGTAACAGTTGCTCAGACCATAATTCACTGAGTTCCTTTGCTCTTTCTTTTTGGCATCTACATAGTTTTACTAGGGGTAGTGTTTGCAATTTTGCATGTCAGGGAAGGTAATGGAAGTGACTGGAGTTTAAAACAACCATTTGTTTCTAAAGTTAGTTATAAACTAGGTCAGGTGCTCAGTCTGCCATGTGGCCCTGCATAGACAATGGAACAGGTATGTTAGGTCTAGGAATGAGAGGATCCCTATGTTGGCAGTGTTTCAGAAGACTTGTTTGTCAAACAATAGCTTTGATTTCTTAAATTTATTATCCATTAAAAAAATACAGATCAAACTGATCTAATGGTTGAAAGCATTGCTTTCCTAGGAGTTGTGAGTGGATAGATGTTACAAGCCTGTATTTTTCATAGACATGCATAATTTTATGTGTGAGTGCTAAAGGTACTTAAAAACTGAAATGGAGAGACACTCAAAGGTTTGCTTCATGGCATTTAATTTAGGTCAGGGCACTGAAAACACTTGCTACCAGTGCTCGATCATGCTGAACACCATGTTTCTGAGATCTGAAGGGCTTCAAGGACTCTGGTTAATATGCTTAAGTATCCACAGGAACAAGTCTTCTTATTCTAATGAGCATAGAACGTTTCTCTTGTTTTTGATATTCTTCACAGAAACAGTATTCCATAGGTTACTGAAACTACAGCAGAGAGTCTTATCAGTTTGATATTTTTTTCTTTCACTAGAGAATTTTGCTCAGTATGGATATTGAAATAAGTTTTTGTCTGCCTTACAGTCTGATGTGAAGCATACTGGCTGGTGTTTTGGTGCTAGGAAGATCACGAGTGTCAGACTGACAAGGATTATGTTGGGATTTTGTTTACGGATAACTTGAAATTACTATCTTATTAGCAGAAATCCTTTTATTTACATAGTTACATACTCAGTGAACATGGCAGCATTTGCAAGCAATGAAATTGTGTGTCTATGTGGAGTGTAAATAGGGACCTTGTTACATAGAAGCATATGATTAGATACCATCTCTGGAAATATACTTAACAAATTAAAAGATGGACTTCATGCTAAACACAACTTAGCATTTCAAGTTAAATTTTAACTGACATTTATTGTTATATTTCCACAGGGGAACTTAGGATTTTTCTGTAAGTATTGTAGAGTTTGTACTATTGCTGTGAGTCATGCAAGTTTTCATCTCTCAAGAGTTTCCAGGGTAAACATGATTGTTTTAAAATTGTCACTAATTGACAGTAATTGTTTTTTGTTCTTTTGAAATGGATTGACAGCAGTAGGTTCAAATAGTCATTTTAGTTTGAACAGATCCTTCATAGGAAGAAAGTTCAAACTTCAGTTTTTCTGGGCCAAACATGAGTGGAGTTTGCCTCAGAGAATTTCAGGCTCTGTAAAAAGGCATGTAGAGCAAATCACAGTTGTTACCAGCTAAATACATGAATTAGACACCTCCATCAAATGGATTTTTGTGCTAATAACAGTACCAAAGTAGTTTATAGAATTGTTTTATGAGATCTTTAATGCATTTGAACATTGAGAAGTCAGTTCCTTGTTCGTTTGAACTGGGGGTGACTTGAATTTAGATATTAGGTTACATCCCTGGAAGGACTAGCTCTGATCATGGATTTATATTTGTGCTTCTTGAAGCAGAAAAACCATAGCAGAGGCTTATAATACATAAAATTACAGGTAGTTTTCCTTTTGTTCTCAAACATTTTTTCTATTAATGAAAAAATACTGTGTTTGCTGGATTATACTCAGCTCCTCTGGATATACAGTGGACTAATGGAAATCAGCATTTTCTGCTTCTATAAATAGATTGGCAGCAGCTGCAGAGCAAAACAGGCGAGCTTCTGGTCATTTTTATTATTGCCATTGAGAAATGGTGTGAATGGCTGTGGAACGTGCCTGCTGCAGGGGAGTGTGCAGGCTGAACTGGGGATGTGAGCAGGGAGAGGAGAAGAGTGTATTTACAAGCCAGCAATGTGAGAATAGAAGTAAAGAGCTTGATGTTCCTTCATTTGGGAGTCCTTAAGCTGAGTTTCAAGCTCTTTTATGTACAAGACATACTACTCAGCTGGTTAAAAGTCATGAGTTCTTAAATGACATCTGGGGATAGCATTTTTCTAACTTCTTCATAGTTGAATATAAGGTAGCATTTATAATTGTGCTCTGTTGAAGAATATCCTCATACTGTGCCCTGAGCAGCTCCTAAAATTTTCAGTTCCTTCTTCTGTTGGTCTTGTTTTGTCTTCTGTATGGGAGGGAAACACAGTGAGAATGCTCACCTCCTGCAGCATTCCTCCTTCCTGCCCCATGGAGGCAGCTCTTGGATGAACAGCAGCTGCTGCTCTCCTCCTTCCTAGCAGATGAGGAACTGGTACCAGTGCATCCTGCTAACTGACCAGCTAAGTTACCCATGTGTTTTATGGTCACAGGAAGTTGCCAGGAAAGCAAAAGTATTGATTATCTTTCATGTGAGCATTTAATTGAAGTCTTGTGCTTGTGTTTACATGTGAGGGATTTTTTTTTTCCCCATGAAAGCTGGCAATCTTCTTTTAAGAATCTTACTACAAGGTCTTGGGAAACAAATTGAGCCGTAGGAATTGTTTTCCTGAAATACAGATATGCTTACTTTCTGTGTTTCTCGAAGTACATATGCTACAATGGATGTTAGATTCAGCTTGTGCTGAAAGATACAGAATGACTTTATATTCCCTCTTTAATAACAGCATGTTTTTTGAATCTTGATACCCAACCTATGTGGATAATATAAAAAGCCAAGGAAATAATGAAATGCAGTATTATAATGACAGGTGGAGTAGAGAACATTTATCAACCATTGCTTTAGAAAAAGCACCATCAGCCTGTGAGATGGCTGAAGATCATATAAACATGAAGTTCACTGTATACTGAAGCCTTGGAAACTGGAAAGTTTCTTAGCACCTTAGTTGTATGTTTTACATACAAGTTGTATGTTTACAGTGCTATAATATGTATTCTTTGTACTGAATTACATCTTAGTGATATTAACTATTTTTCAAGAAGAAGCACAGAACCCTAACAATTAGATTCTTAGTTTATTATTTTTAATGCTGTTTGAAATGTATGTACATTTTTAAATTTCTGATTTCTAATGGATGTCTTATCTACGATTAGCTTAAAAATGTTTAGATGCTCTGCTACAAAATATTGGATCATATTAATTTTTCATAGAAGAAAGTATTGACAGTGTGAAAAAGTACAAAACATGTTTAAGAAGAAAACATGGACTTACTATTTTTAAAAATTATTCCTCTCACATCATATTCAGCTACCATCTTATGGGAGTAATTATAGTTCATTCACTGTGAATGACCATTTGTGACAACAATGAGGTCTAAATGATTACAACAGATGAGGAATTGGCAGCTCCTTGTTAGGAGTTACAAATGAAGTACCAAGTTTACAAAAATGAAACAGTTCTAAATCATATAAAATCTAGGAGAAATAAATAATAGGTGTCTCAGAATGCTTTTCAGGTAAATTGCTAAAATACTGAATAAGAAGTTGGACTTTTTTCAAGAAACATCTAAGTATATTTCAAGAACAAAAGGAGCTTAATTCTTCTTAGTGTAGAAACTCTTAAAATACAAAGGTAGTATCTTTTGTGGAGTGAAATTGAATTAATTTGACTTCTATAATTCATTGTCTATAAAGACAGGCAAAAAGAGTTCATTCCAAGAATCTTTGCGTGGCAGACTTGATACTAAATAAACCTTTTCTTTCTGTTTTTCAGTCAGCAGATAAGCAGCGAGCCCTGGAAGAAACCAAAGCCTACACAACCCAGTCATTAGCAAGCGTAGCCTATCTGATCAACACTTTGGCCAACAATGTTCTCCAGATGCTGGATATCCAAGCATCCCAGCTTCGGCGCATGGAATCTTCAATCAACCATATTTCACAAGTGAGACTTTTTTCTTTTGCCTTTGATGTTACATAGCAAGTAAAACTCTGAACTGACATCTTGTGAGTGAGAAGAATTTAAAAACGAAGAATGCATTTCTTCTCACATTCATTCTGGGATTGGGTCTCATCATGTGGTTCTATACCAGTGTTAGTATGAGCATTTTACATACCAAAGCAGGTTAAATGCATTCTCAGCCAGATTACTGTTTGGAGAGGGGGTCGTTCTGCATAAGTAAAAAGCACAGAAAAATTGCTAATGGTAAAATGAGATCAGTATGTTAAGAAATATGAAACGGATGGTGGAAAACAGTACTCGTCATTTTTTACTTTTTCTGTTGCTGTAATACTGGCATCTAATGACAACAGCTTAGATGACAAAAATAGTTTGTTGCCAGCTTTTCTTAATAAAACGTACTTTTGCAGTGATATGAACAAAAGCCAAAATTAATGTTTCAATTTGTGTGTGACTGCAGAACTCCTGCCATTGTTTGCAGTTGTTCTGAGCAGCAATAAACTAAGCTACTATAATCAGGAACCCAGGTTCAGTCACTGCATTGATGAGAGAATTTTGACTGCCAGAATGGGCCGAGAATGAATGATAGATAAAAGTAGAGATTTACCAGCCACTGATGGATTAAAAGAGAAATTGAAAACATTGATACAGCAGTTTCTGGGGTTTGTGTCTGTTTACTGAATATTTTGTCTCCTGGATGACCAACACATTTTGGCTACTAGGGTTTCTTGATCTCCATGTGATAATATAAATTAAAATAAAGAATATTGTGGTATTTAGAAAAACATTTGAAAGTAGGGGGTGTGTAAGGTAGGAAATAAGTAGATGGATTTGGTCTGTTTGAACCAGCAAAAGAAGTGAATAATTTCATGCTGGCTTAATGGGCTGAATTGCCTCTGTTGGGGTCACAGGAATCCCAGGCCAAGTACAAAGAAAGAGGTGGGGAGGATTTTCTTTTTTGATAATGTTGTGCTATTAGATTGCCTCAGTTCTCATGAAGCATCAAAAATAAGCTGCAAGTTTGATTTCTTCTGCTAAATGCTCCATGTTAGATCATCACATAGACAAGTAAATTAATTTTTTTTCCCCCAGAAAATGTTATGAATTACCCAGTGTATGCCTGTGTGCTATATCTATGTGCTCTGTGTATGTGCTTCCTCACAGGCTAGTGCCAGCTCACACGTGTCCTAGCTGTTTGAGAGCCTGCTGCAAAAGACAGTATATTTTGCATTCCATGAATGAAGAAAATTCATTTTGTCACACAGCTTCCATAAAGTAGCTTTTGTGGAAAGGGCCATAGCATTTTAATTTTTTTCTTCCTGAGAAGGTGACATTTTTGCAGATTGAGAGCTAGATTAGATTGTCTTTGACCTTTATAAAATCCAGCTAGGTATTTAAAATAGAGCGCTAAATTAGCAGTGCCCCAACACTTAATGAAGATGTATCTGCAAAATTTCATGGGTTGAGCTTGAACAACCAAAAAAAATCTGTGATGGTCTTTTTTGAAATACTGCTGTAAAATTGAAAATCTAGTTTGTTTGGGGGGATTTTTTGTATGCTTTGTTTCAGGTTTTTTGAGCCTGCATCATCTGTATGTAGGATGCTCCCCAAATCTTTATGGAAGAAATAATATCAGAGGAGCAGACAGTATTTAAATTTTGGACATTACATACGTGAAGTGTATCGATCCAAGGAACTTTATTAAGTTGAGTTACTGTGTTTGGAAATGGCTTTGTCCCATAATGCCAGTGTTGTAGATTAGTGTGTTATCTGTCTTGATTTCCATGTTTATTTTTCTTTAAAAAATTAATTTACACAGTTTCTCTGTAAATAAATAATTATTGTCATGAATTTTGGTTATACTTCTGAAATTAGCCTAATCTGCAGAAGGTTTCCTTGGTATTTATGTTGGGTGTAAAGTTTAGTGAGCTTTTTCTAACAGTACTGAAAATGCGTTGTAGTGTAATACCTCACTGCCAAATTAGGATTTCAGTCAGCCTGACTTGAAATGAAGTCAGTGGCATAGAACAGGAAACAGATTGGTAATTACAGATGGTAAATTAATTTTTGCATTAATGCTTTGGTTAGTAGGTCTTGGTATTTAAGTTTAGATAATATTATAAGCAAATTGTGATATCTGAATGGAGTCCTGCTTTTAATTCTGATTTGGGATTCCACATGTTCTGCAAAGAAGGGAGCAGAATCATTTGGCACTCGGTACGAAAACTTTTCCCAAAGTGCTTGTTTTGTACAAGTAGCTCAGACTGGGAGAGGTGGGATTAACTTTGTAAGATAAAATGCTCTGGTATCTGTTCATTGGTAGAATGCCAAACCCTTTCTATGTTTCCTTCTAAATGCCAACTTAATCAAAGAGCTGAAAAGGAAGCTGATAATAATTTGTGCTTTTTGAAATTATACATAGGTTGTGAATAAGAAAATTGTTACTATTGAAACTATTTTTGTGCAAGTGATTAAATCCTATTGGTTTAAAAATGAGAATTACTTTGATTTGGTCTGAAAGCTGATGCATCTATTCTTACTTGCCTTCTTGAACCTTGTCCAGAACTAGATGATACACAGTGTTTCATATTTGACTAAGAATTTAAATCTTAAATACAGATCATATGTACAAATATTTATACTTGTTAAAAAAATTGTCTTGCAACTTCCAAGTTGCAGCCACTGTGAAACATTACTAACATCCAAATTCTTTAAATTAGTCTGGCAGATTTTCGGGTTTTAATATTTGTATGATGAGAAATGTTTTTTCAGGTTTAGTTACAGAACCTCTTACTTAGCAAGGTCATTTTTAAAACTCTGCTGCTAATTGTATAAACAAGCACCTTATCACAAAGATGAGTGGTAGTGATGAGTTGTCTCCAGTGGCGCTGTGTTGTGAGGAGGTCTGCTACATCCTCCCCTTACAGAACTGCCTGGCACGCTCTTGGCTGTGGGAGTAGGCATTGAATAGACTGCAGGCTTGGATTCTCTGCAGGCAGCAGGTGCTGCTTAGCTGGGCTGTAGCAACATCTGTGAGCTGCCCAGTCTCTGCAGGGAAGTTGTGTTGGACTTTCCACTGAAAAGTCAGTCAAGGTTTGTGACCTTTCTCAGTTGTCTTATTCTTGCAAGGCACAAGAATAGCGAAACACTTTAGCAAATGGTGATGCAAGGCCAATTTTGCCCAGTGCATGTTACTAATGCATGTTCATGGAACAAGTAGCTTTTCAGCGTTTTTGTCGCATTATGATATCTTTTTTTGTGTATAAATTACATGCAACTTGAGACAATTAATGTCACATTTCTAACATGTCCAAATTAGGCAGTTACTAATTTTAAAGTAATAATCCAGTTTTCAAGGTAATTTGCAATTTTTTTGAATTGCATCAAATTAATGGTTAAAAAGTCCAGCAATACTGTATTTAAGCAACGTTTTGTTCTAAGATTTTTGAAACTGAATTTTAAAAGCCCAGACTAACAGACTGACAGTTAATTTATAAATATAAATTATAATGGTTTGAGAAGAGGAAGAAATGAAGGCTTCTGGAGACTCTTATCTCAGAAATTTCTGTAATTCAGACTTTCAACATGCTGTTGTGGTTTAACCCCAGCTGGCAACTAAGCACCACATGGCTGTTCACTCATTCCTCCCTACCAGGCTATGGGTAGAAAATCAGAAGGGTAAAAGTGAGAAAACCTGTGGGTTGAGATAGGTACAGTTTAGTAATGATGGTGATAATAATAATATAGAAAATTAAATATTTAAGAGAGACATAAAACCCAAGAAGAAAGGCTGCAAACGAAAGCAATTGCTCAGCAGCAGCTGAGCACTGCCCAGGCAGTCCCCAGGCTGCAGTGCCCAGCCAGGCTCCCCCAGCCTGGCTGCTGCCCATGAGGCTGTGTGGAGCATTGTCCCCTGGGTCAGCGGGGCCAGCTGCCCCAGCTGTGTCCCTTCCCAGCTTCTTGTTGGCCTCCTTCTTCTTGTGCCTTCCCAGACTACCCAGTGGTGGGTGGGATGGGCAGCAGAAAAGGCCTTGACTCTGCAGTTGCTGCTCATAGCAGTGACTAAAACATCCTGAAGTTATCAGCTCTGTTTACAGCACAAATCCAAAATATCGCCCCATACTGCGAAGAAAATTAGTTCTCTCCCTGCCAAAACTAACTTAAGTTAGTTTAATGCTAACTTAATACTTGGAGAAATTTTGTTTACTGGTAGAAAAGACTGTTTCTCAAAACTCATGAGTTCAGTGATTTTTAAGTGAACTTGTAAGTAGTGTTAACTTTTCCAGAAATTATTTCACGGGTTTTTTTTTGTTTTAGTATTTATAGAGCTTGAGACTGGCTTTGTTGAATTCAGTATGACAACCTGATGTTTCAAAATGGCCAGAAAATAGAAAAAAAATGCAGTGATTCATACTTATTTTTCCTCCTTATGCTCTCCCTTGGCTATTGCAGGGATCTTGGAAAGCATATGAAAAGATGATAGTAATGAGCCTAACCTCTAAACAGTCACTTAAAAGCTTTTGCCAAAGGTAATGGACCTATGCGAAACAAATTTTTAAAAGCATAATAATGCTGTCAGACATCCAAAATTTCTTGTTACAAAACAGGGTTTTAAGTTGTAGAAGGGCACACTGTATCCCATCTGCTTTTCCTAACAAAGTTTTCAAGCCAGGTGTTTTGTTAGTCCAGCTCAAACCCCAAAAACTTCTCATTAGAACTTCCTAAATTGATGAGTAAATATTTTGGTGCATTCTTCTGCCTTGATAAGGGTTTTATGTTAGTACTGGAGGTAATAATTACCTGTGCGTTGAGAATAAATGTTTTCATTTTCTTCAGTAGTAGGTTAATCTTTGTTACCTCCTCCACTAATGGCATACTGCAGTGTTCCTTTGTGCTGTTTTATGGGTGTGTTAGGATCTTGTGACTTCCATAGTCTACTAAACAAGAAAATGAAATGTTTGGAAAACTGCCAGCATAATGCTTTTCAATGCCATTTTAGGTGTGTGGACCAGAACTAGGTGCAGTTTATATACTTCTAGTCATTCCATAGCTATTCAAGTTAAAAGAGATGTTCTGAATCATAATGCAAGAGAAATCCCACCAGATGAGCTTCAGATTTTAATTAGGTTTTATGCACTTCATTGTTTGTTACTGTAGTCATGCCTCATGATCACCATAGTCCTTAAGGCAGATGGTTGTACTCGTGGCTCCTATTGAAAACCTGCTCTTCATTCATGGAAATAGCTTTGAACAGTGCCAGGATACCATTGCTACAGTAACATGAGCATTAAATCTCTATGCTTGCATTGTATTAGTAGATAATTACATAAGAAAGTACTGAAAGAACATACTGAAAGTTGCAGAGTTCTAGCACTTTAAATAGAAAGTGAGAAATCATCTTGCCAACCCTGCACCAATAATTTCCTTTTTGATTTGTGGATTGAAATTAAGATTCTGAGTGTAATACTCAAGGCATGAAACTGGTTTTGAAGGACCAGATTCAGACCCATAAGATTTTCACGTTCCAGGACATCCTGAAGTGCAGCTGCTGTTGCAGCCGAAGTTTTTTAACATTCTAGCAAACAGTATCAGGGGCCTGTGAGACAAAGAACAAACAAGAGTCATGCCTCTGCAGTTCTCCAGTGACATGTCTAGACCACGGATAAAGTCTGCAGTAGAGATTGAATTCATCAGTGGTATCAAACATGAAACTGTCCTCCCAAGTTGCTGCCATCACGTATCTTCAGCTTCTTAAGACAGTATGTGCCCTTTGACTGGTGAGATGAGGGGTTCTGTAGACCATCTTTTCCAGAATGTGTGCTCCTATTCCCTATGCTGCAAAAGCAAAGGTCTAGCACAGAGAAGGGATAAAAGCCTGAGATGGAAGATTAAATCTTACATCTTACCCTGATGCAGAATGGTGTACTTTAGGTACTTTGGCCTTGAAAATGTTGCTGTGCTCTGTTTGCACTTGTGCTTGTACCATAAATATGGCACTGTAAGAGCTGTGACGATCTGATCTGCACTGTTGTGTTGGCGGTTGGTGTACAGTCCTGGTCATCTCGGGCAGCTTCAGGAAGGACCGTGGCAAATTCACTGGAGAGTGGTTTAGTTGTTAAGTAGTTGGATAAATATATGTGTTTCTGTTACACTTGTGTGAACTGTGAATTTCTGCAGAATTTATATATTGGCCAAATCTGGGTGGGTTTTTGTGTGGGTGTCCCAGATAGTTTAGCTTCCCCTATTGAATTTCAAATCGTTGCTCAACAAACTCAAGCTTTTCAAAGAGAGATTTGCCAATACATTTTGACCTTAAAATCTATTTTTCTGTGGCTTTATTTTAAGAAATAGATATGTACCTATACTGTAAACCTTACAGTTCTAGGCAGGTGGAACTATAAGTGGTAGAATATACATGGCAAGGCTGTAGTCAGTGCTTAATTTTAGCAAAGTTACAAAATTTTGAAAATATGTTGCTGGGAAATATCTGGCAATCTTGATGATAGTACTCTAAGCTCGTATATAATGCCCCAGGTATTTGTGGAAATCCTTCCCTGAAAATAATGCAAAGAAACGGCTTCTTGGAAGTTGTTTGGCGGTTGGTTGGGGTTTCTAAAATTTTTTTTGTAATTTTAAAGGATGTGATGATTGTTCAAGGTAGCACAGGTTCCATTAGCTTGTTTTGCTATCAGTAGCACAAACAGCAGGATAAAACACTATAGCCAACCCCACTGCCTCAATGCCTGCCCACAGAAAAATAAAATAGACAAAAATGTGTTATGAAAATGAGTTCTCATTTGTACCTGTTCTCCAGTTACTACAAAGCCCAGTTCTAAACTGTGAAAAGTGTTTCTGGTGCCATTCACGATCACTGAAGTGGTAACAAGAAATCTATGAGTGTTTAGAAATCCTTATGGTGGTGGTTCTTCCTGTTTTTACTTTTGTTTTTTATCCTGTAGCTAAAACTTTGTTCACAATCTAGCAAATTTCCTATATTGAAAGCTGTTTAGTGACCAAGCAATTATTTTTGGTTTAAATAAGGCAAGGAACTCCATGGACCATGATTTAAGAGATTATATTTTCTGAAGAGATAAGTGGACTTTTTGGCATTTTCTTACTCTTGTTACCTAACAAGATTTATGTACATATTTTTAGACAATGAATTTTCACCAGGACTTTGTCTTACACCACAGATTCTCCTGTGGTACTGATTTTAGTATATAAAGGGAGGGATTTCCAATGTTGGCCCAGGCATCCAAAGGGAAGGCAATGGGCTTAACCTCTGGCTTTATTGTGGATAAATTAGTATGGAACACATTCTAAAATCTAATCGTTGCTTTGTGATGAGTGAGTTGTAATGACCAAAATACTTCTGCGATTTGTGTAAATGAAATTTTATTCTATCATAGGATTACCAGTCCTAATGTAGCAAACGTTTACAGTATAAGAAAACCTGCTTCTGGTTTGTTTTTCAGATTTTAAAATTAAGGTTTGGGAAGGCATCCTTACACTTCATCTGGTTGCAGTCTATGTCAAAGAGAAGCTTAGAGAGCAGCTATAAAATAAAAAAGGATAAGTGAAGGAATCTTATGAAACAGTGTCAGTTAATGGATGCAAACTGCCAGGAATGGAAAGGAGAAGGAATTTTGTTGAACTGAAAGAATGAGGGTAACAAAAAACCCAAAGAACCCCCAGCTATTAGTGTGGCTCTAGTGGTGGCAAATTCAGCAGTAAGTTGAAGAAAGATGATGTAATCAAGTATATGTAGTGATATATTTAGTACAGTGTAGAGATCTTTGAAACATTAGAACTGATTTAATTATTTTTTAATACTGACTCTGTATTCCAATGCATACCACTGTTAGTAAATACACTGCGTCTTTTGTAGACGGTGGACATTCACAAAGAGAAAGTTGCTAGAAGAGAAATTGGTATCTTGACTACAAACAAAAACACCTCAAGAACTCACAAAATCATTGCACCAGCTAACTTGGAGCGACCAGTTCGCTACATCAGGAAACCTATTGATTATACAATTCTAGATGATATTGGACATGGAGTGAAGGTAGGTGATAATGTTAAAACAGCCAAACTGCAAATTCATTGTCTTTGTATATTTTCAAAATAACCTGATGCTTTTCATGGTAATATACCAGTTTCTCCTTGCCTGGGCAATGTGTCTATAAACATGAGAGGAGTCCTGTCCCATTTCCAGTTGTGCCTTCCCCTTCTCTCTCTAAGAGTGTTTCTAAATGTTGCAAACTCACTGAATCTGATTTCTGATTGGGACTGTGAGTCTCACCTTTTACACTGATTCTGAATAACAGCTTGTGTGATGCTGCTATTATTGTTTGGGTCAGTTGCCAGGGATGTACGTGGGGACTGGAGGGCTAGTGACCATCACTTTTCTGCCTGAATTAGCACCACAGAGTGTGATCCAGCCATAATTGCCACTGGTTTGCTTTGACGCTCATGCAGAGGAAGGGCTTGCGTAAGAAGTGTTATGGGCTCCCTTTTCTTCTTTCTGCCAGGGTCAGTTATGCACAAACCCAGTGATGTTTTGCATAAACAAAGCTCTCCTTTGTTAAAGGTAGCTCTCTACAACTTTTGTGCCATATGGGCTTTTGGGATGGCAATATTACTGCCAAGTTTAAAGCCAGTTGGTTTTCCCTTTCAAGATGAGGAAAAAAGAAGGAATTTCAGGGCAGAGATCAGACTGAGACACAACTGGTGGCTATTAGATGTACACAGCAGCAGTAATATCACGTGCGAGGTTAGATAGGTGTTTTTAAAAGCACATCCTGAATGTAAATACGGTCCTAGCAGGTGTGAGTTCATTGTTAACTTGTGCTGCCAGGAAAACAAGGACAGAAATGAGAACACTGACAGTATTAAAGTTCTGGGAAATGAAAGGTAAATAACACAAAGTGATGTCATTTTTACAAGGGAAACTAACAAATCTGTAAACCTGCTAAGTGGCAGTAAGGTAAGGTGCTTCTTCCAGTCCAAGTACATCAGAATTTCTTTTGCTTGACTTGTGACTGGATTAGGTTATCTCTGTTGTCCTATTTGATTTATCTGCCTAGATGGCCATTTAAATGGCAATAGGTTGTTTAACCTAACTTTTAAAATTCAATTTCTGAGCAGTTTGGTTTAAATCTTTGCCAAGCAATTTTACTTAAGGTCTTTTCAACATCCCGTTTGTTAACAGAAAGTCTCCTTCCCCCATTTCTTACCCAAAGAATCAGCTTCTGAACAGATTTTAAAAAGGACAAACAAAAAAGCATACTCAGCTTTAACAACTACAGTTTTGATCAGGATATTATGACCAGTTGTGTGTTAAAATCTGCTACCAATTTTGAATTTATGCAAGTCAGCAGATCTCCTTCTGGGTATGGATGGAGCACATTAACCTGTAGGCTTCCTGTTGCTAATATTTTAATCATCGCTTTTTGTTTTAGGGAGATCATTTGAGATCTCATTAAAGAATAGTTTTTAATTGCTCTGCAGCACAATCTTATTTAGCACTGACTCTAAATCATAATCAGTATCCCACTTACCTCAATGTAGCAGAGTCATACTAAGATGCAACGAATTACGTTCTTCTGGAAGAATATAGTTCATTGAATGGATGATGATTCGAGTGTTTTACATCCATTTGTTATAGTTGTGATAGACTTAAACTATATTTACCATGCACTATGCTTATCTAGAAAATGAAGTATTGTGTACTTGTGAAACAGTAGTCAGAGAACTTAAAGTTATCCTTAAGACTGTAAACGTGTTCCAATCAGGTTAATCCTGTGTTTAGGACAGAAGAAAGAACAGCTCTCTTGCTGATGTGGGAAAAGTGGCCAGTTGTGCTCATGAACCTGTTTTTATTCTGCTTGAGTAACTACAGATTAGTTTATTAGAGTTCTGGCTGTAGAACAGAGAGAAAAAAATGAAGGAGGTAGAAGCTTTAAATTTGCCTATATATAGCTCTTTATTGTTTGAGCTGAGATACTTTTCCATTCAGATGAGCATTCAGAAGGAGTTGTTGCATAAACAGCGTTAAGGTTCCAGTTAGCATCCGTATTCCTCAGCCTGCATTCTTTGTCCTTTTTCTGCTTAAGGGCTTCTGCTCCAGTGCTTGGACCCAGAATTACGTATTTTCAGGACAGACAGAATGCTGATGCACCAGACATTCATTGCAATCCCTGAGAGAGATGGCAAGCTGGACAGAATAATACAGGAATGAAAGGGAGGATTCTTGGCCAAGAAATTCAGTATGCCATGCTGAGAGAAGTGGTAGAGGCACTTAAGCATCTTATTCCTTCCATTCAGAAATTTGAAGCCTAGTGGAGACAATGTTCAGGAAGGGCTGCTCTACAGTATGGTTTCTAAATAGATGTGAGAGAACTCAAGTGCCTCTGTATCATTCCAGCAGTCCCTCCTCATCTTCCCTCCCTTGAAGCTACAATGCTGCAAAACTCTAAAGAATCTTTTGTGTGAAAGAGACTTGCTTTCCATTTTTTTCAAATGTTTCCCAAGTTACAAAGTCTTCCAGCCTATTATTCCCACCAAAGAATTATTTAGTCAAGAGAATGGGGGGGGGGGGGGGGGGGG
>WAAE01021065.1:75998-112457 GCA_013400495.1 Nicator chloris
GGTCGGGGCGTGAGGGCTCCCGTCAGAGAGGTGTACATTAAAGCATTGTAGTTATCAGGCAGTGCTGCTGAGGTCTCTGCAAGTGGACCTTCCAGTGTACCTGATCACTGTGCCCGGTACAGGGGGACCTGGTTTTCCAGTGTAGCTGTAGGAGGCAGAGACCGTATTGGTTAATTGATCCACAGAAATTTAAACCCAAAGACAGGAGATTTTCTAGTAAATCAGATTGTTTCTTTTTAGTAGAGCAGGGTCTCTCCTAAACTGATGGAACAAATCAGTCACTCTGGATACTCTACTCCTTATCCAAATATTTAAAGAATTATTTATTTGAATATTTAAATATTTACCTAAATATTTACTGTTCAGTACTGCAGAAAGTGTAACAAATTTAATGATACATTTAGATGAATTGAACTAAAGCCAGATCATTCAAAGGGAAAGACAAGTAAAGAAATTATTGTGGAGAAAAAAGGTGTATGATACTGTGCCAGTAAGATGCAGAACAAAAAACTAGCACTTAAGCTTTAAAGTAAGATTAAAGTAAGATTTTGCTGTTGGTTAATATCCTAATTTTGACTTTAGAAACTGTGGATATGTGGTACAGTGTCCATAAAGAGTGCTGTACTTGTTACAAGACATAATCATTTGCTCTTGATCTTTGTTCAAGACAGATCTCATGGCATCAAGTTAACGAACAGCATTCCCTAGAAAAGAACATACATTAGCTTCATATGCTAGAAGCTTCCATTTCAGCTACTTGTAAATGTGCTAATGCATATAAACAATTTAATTGAGCTCAGGCTCATTGATAAGGCTAGTCTTTGACAGCTCAAATAAATTAATCTCTGAAGTTAATCCATCTAGATCTCATGATACATTTTGAAAGAAGCTGCCTTTTTGTTAGCACTGTAAGAACTTGAGTAAACAGTGTACAAGCATTTGAATGTTAATTTTAAAGTAATTTAAAGGCTTTGTGGTCAATGTATATTAAGAGTTTCAGCTTGAAGATCTTTTGTTCATGACATTCTGCTTTAACCACTCTTTCTATGATCTACTGATACATTATTTTGTTAATGCTGAATGCTTAACTTTTTTCTTTCTTTTTCCTTTCTCTTCATATCCTGAAGTTCCAACTAACCTTTCAATGCTTTTTTTCCTTACCTCTTTTATTTGCTCCATTTATGCATTAAGTGGTTGCTTAGATTTAAGGTAAGAAACCCCAGGGCTGGATTTCCATTCTTCTTCTGAGATTATTACACACGGGGAGATGACTGACATCAATGCTACTGATGGTTGAAACACCCACTCACCCTTCTGTGTCGCAGAACTTCTGTTAAGTAACTCATTGTGGATAAACATTTTGTGATATAAATTGATGTGTATGTGAAAGGAAGTTAACAGAGTTAATTTTAAAAGCTTTGTGGTAAAATATTAGCTGCCCTCAGCATATCTAGCAGATAATTTATGAGGGAGGGATGTTGTGCTAGCCTTGTGTAGACAGAAGTATACATGGACTGTGAACCTCTGAATATGAACCTCCCCCTGTGTAATATTCTTTTTATCCTATATACGGTGTAAATTACAGTTTGATTGGGATTCATGTTGCAGTGTGAGATTGCTCAGATAATGGGCTCCAAAGGTGTGTAACAAATTCAAATCTGTATATTATTTTTTAAAGTTGCAGTATTCTTGGTTTTTTTAGAAACTGATAGCAGTGCTTAAACACTCAGAGGCACTCATCTATGGTAACTTCCAGAAATTTCATAATTGTGTAAAATACTTAACTGTTAAACAACAAGATACGGGATTTATTTAGTTGAATATTAAATGAATAGTGCATCAAAGAAGTCAGGCTGAAGTATGTCAAATTCTTTAAATGTTAGTAGCCTTAGTGGCTGCAGAAGCAGCAATAAAAAGCATCAAATCAATTAGACAGTTAAATTAAGTTACATGATATTAGGGTGGAGTTCATAGTACAATAATTAATAGGTTATAGCCTTTATTGAGTATGATGATCTCTTCCTCCTCCTGAAGCACAGCTGGTTTGGGGAAAGAGGAACTGGAAGTTTTTTAGTTGCAGGTGCCGCTGTTGTAATGAGGGAACTGTATTTTAGAACATAGAATGCCAATATATAGAATGAGTATATTAGTTAAAGGAAGTTCCAAGTTGATATGAAATACTTTTAAATATTGTCTGTGCTTGGAAAAAGCTACAAGAAAATCCCACAAATACTTGAGATTGCCTGTAAAACCAGGTATTTCTGTAGATATCTCCATGATGTCCATGTGAAATTGGACAGATGGTACTTTTAGTCAGGTATTTAAGTGTATGTAGCATCTCTGATAACAATGGAAAACTTTCAATTTATGAGAGAATTCTCACATGTCATTTGAAATTTCTTTTACAAAAGTGTGTGAGATGTACTGTATTTCAACTCAGTGTTTACATGCTTTTAATTTGAGAATGGCAGAATGTCTCCTCCCTGTTTTTTGACTGTCTGTTTATATTAAATGGATACTTTTGATACTGAATATGTCTTATTCTTGACACACTTAATGTTGGATGATGGTTTTCTCAGTGTTCTTAAAAAAACAATTTGCAAACTCAGATTTCTTTTTTGCTTTCTGCAGTTGCAGTTTATAGACAAGTAATGGCTATCCTAAGAAAAGTTTTAAAATTATGTTATTAGCGATTATATGTGAACAGACATATCTGTGCATTATCTGCAGTGGTAATAAGAGTTTCTACAGCTTTTCAGAGTAAATACTTTTTCTGTTTATAGGTTTGGAATGAAAACATTTTTTGTTATAACAACATTTCTTTATTTACTTGAGTGAACCCAATTATAAATTTGATTTGAGGAATCAAACATGTCAGTCAGCTTCTCATTGAGGGTTTAAAAGAGAAAACAAGGCAAAAAGCAGTACAGCATCTCTCAGTAGACCTGAGTTTTTCTTTGTCTCACTGTAGTCACTGTGCATCAGGCTGACAGAAGACTGAAAAGCAGTTAGTAACCCCAGTTGTGTGTGAATGGTTATTTTACTTCACTTAAAAGTGATTGGATATGAAGCGTTTCGCCTGCAATTCTTTTTCGTGACTTCAAAAACCCCTTATCCTTACCTAACAGCTGTAATATTAAACTGACTCACTATAGCATTGAATTTGTGTCTGAGTAACTTAAATTTTAAACAGATTTTGAAGAAAATTTCAGTTACAAGGCAGAGGAAAATCAATTGAAAATGACATTGTTTAAACCTTTTTGTATTCACCAGATTTGGTTCTTCAATTACTTTACATGGGTGGATGTGGTAAAAACAAGTAAGCTCACTTGCTGAAGCTTCTACTTGTGGTCATTTGCCAAAACAGGGCTGAAATTTATACATTTCACTTTCGTACAAACTGGTTAATGAGCTGACAAGCAAGTGGTTTGATTAGACATGCACAGTAAGTATTTGAGTGGCTGAGCACAGCCTGAGAAGAAATTTACTTTGAGGTAGCAGATAATGGGCCAAAAATCTATTCATCATCTGTAACGTTAACAAGACGAAGCAAGGCATGGGAAGGCAGTTTTCATTCAGCCTTGAGTTGTTTTTTCCTGTAATTGGATATAAAATTGCTCAAGAGGGTCGAGGAACTGTCTGAAGTTTCTGAATATAATCTGTGAAACATCACTGATGGGACACTTTTTCTTACTAGGTTTTGGGCAAAAAAATTATTCTTTACACGTCCTGAAAGTTCTAAAAAGTACAGTGTGAATGTAAAGCACCACTTAAAAAATTGTGGTTGTGTCCAGCTACTTCAGAAGTAGCTCCTCCTGAAATTTGATTGTGTTGAATGTCTAGTATTCAGAATTTTGGGGGGAAAAAATAACCAACTAACCAAAAATAACCCAACTCCCCAAGAAGCCCACCTTGCTTGCTTTCTTGCAGGTAAGTGCTCACATCTGTATAAATACAGGGCATTGATGCAAATAGTTTTTGGAGTCTCTAGACCAGCTCTCATATCTGACCAACTGTGTATTTCTGCACTTACTGTTAAGTGGGTTTTTTTTGGTTTTTTTTTTTTGCTTATGAAAATATTCCCAAGGATTAAATTGAATGAGTAGCAGAATTTATCAGTTTTAGCCAATTTATTTCAATACAGGGTCCTTATACAGTGGAATGCTAAAGAAACTCAGTATGTTAAATGCTGATAAAAATGTAATTGTGAAGGAAGCTCGGTCATATGTAGGACCATAAGATGGTGTTTTAATCACTGGAATCTATGAAAAACTAGTTGCCAAAAATAGAAATTGGCCAATTAAGTCATAATTATTAAAAAAATTAAGAGGATAGTTTTTCTGAGTGCTCTAGTCAGTGCTGTATTGTCTCTTGAAGTCATCAGATGGTACTTTTCTAAAACTTAATAGCTCAATAATAGAAATTGTAGCTCAATAATAGAAAATACTGGATGAAATACTGTTGTACCCTCTTGAAACAGAATGGCCCATAGGGATCCATTTCTTTACAGTTCATTTTACAGCTGTTATTGTGGGGCTGGATCCCAGAGCATTTTCTCGGATTTCTTACTTACCAAGGATCTGCTTTTTAAGTAGTTCCTGAAGGTTTCTTCCTCAGCAAAACTTCCAAATCCAGCTCTAGTGCTGACAAAGTTACAGCTTTGGTAGAAGATATTTTTCTGTGGTACATGTGCTTGTTAATTCACCTATAAAAAGCTTCTGCAAGGTATCCAGTAAAAAAACCCAAGATCTTGCTAGTATTATTTGGTGTTCCACAACTTCTCATGGTAATATTTTTTACTTTTTTTTTCTTTCTGTGAAAGAGGAAAAAAAATTGGTTGAAAAGTCTCTGCGTGCATTTGGCACAGACCCTGTGCCCTACTTGTCTGTTTACAGGCTTGTCTTCCTGCCTTTGCATCAGTCAGCTGTGTTTTTTTCCTGAGCTTTGTGCCCAAGTCATTACTACTTCTCTTATTTTTTTCCTGTTCTGAACACAGCGGTTGGCTGGTTAACTGTGCAGTTGTGAGCAAAGGCAGAGATAGATACTCCTTCGTCTTTCTAGTTTCAGGATGACTTTTGCTATGCATTTTCTTAAAATTATTTGCAAGGTTCAAACTAGAAATCAACCCCAGCCCTGTGGGGTCCTGCAGTCAAACAAACCACCATCAGAGAGATGCATTCCTCTGCTTTCACCCTCTCATTAAATCAGCTGCATCTGGGTAGTTCCAGCTGTGCAGAACCAGGGCAAATGATGTGTGAAACAGTGCAACTTCTGGCAAATACCATCTTACTCCAAAAAAAGGATTTTTTTAAACTTGACAGCAAATGCAAATGTGACCTTGAGTTCTGGTGGTTGCTTCAGATTTTAGATGTTTTGTAAGAGGGATGTGTGTGGGTGACGATTTGTGTGTGGAAACTGGATTTACAACCGTATGTGCAAAATAGAAAAGGCAATACAGTAAAGTTTGGAAGAGAGGGGTCATTAATGGCCTTCCTTCCCCCCCCGTAGAAATTCTTATAGAAGGAGACACCTGTATATATTACAGTGTTTTAATCTCAGTTGTAGTTGGTGCAGATTTTAGATTTTTTTAGCATCTTGCATGCTTTTATTTCCAAGGATATGTCCATTTTGATCAGAACTGTTGAAATAATTGTATATTTTTAATTTATCTTCTGTGATTGTTTGGCAATAAGTCAAAGGAGAAGTTGCACAGGGTTGTTTAACTTAGAGTAGCTGATTTTAAACCCATCAGTCCTGTCAGATTTGAAGACAACTCTGTAAATTTAAATTACTTGCTCTCTGAATATTTCAATGTTGAAAAGTCATTTCCAAGACCCTGAAACTAAACCTACTGTCAGTGAATTTCCTTATCTTTCAGGTTAGTTTTTTTTAAAGGATGGGTTCTTTTTGCCAAATTCCTGGGCTAAAAAAGGGATCACTTTTTTGTTTGGCCACATTTTGGAAAGCTTTCTTCCCATCATTTGTCAAGGATCTGTGTATTTGCAGTGTCAATGAAAATATCGAGCAGTCACCACTGGAGTTCTGTCTTAGTGAGGCAAGTGTTACCTCCACTTCTGGCTGTACCCAATGTGATGTTCCGGCATCCTCCACCCCAGCCATCCTGTCTTTTCATGTAGCTGTAGCCCTGGGGATGCCTAGAAGTTCATTTTTGTTCTTACAGTCATTGTATATAAACTAATAACATTATTTGTATTAAATATATGGAATTTTATATTAACTGTAAACTGATAGCCAGTGGTTACATCATCTCATCAGAAACAATCGTGTAGCCGGTTAAAACCCCTAAACGGACTATTCAAGAGCACACAGATTGGTCTGTCATCTAAAGACATACAAAAGCAGAGGCTGAGTGGGCTGTTTGAAATACAGCAAGTCACAATTCAGTGAGCATTTAATTAAGGTGGATTTTGTTTGTTTGTGGAAGTTTCTTTTGAAGGCTAAAATAGGTAGGTGAGTGAAACAGGCATGTTTAATGAAAGAGGAAATACAGGGGGTGCTGCAACTTTAAAAAAAAATGCAGATTTTGCTATTTCTTAAATGTTACGTGTATAGAATAAAATGTATTTCATTTTACACTTCCCCTTTTCCCTTCAAGTAGTTGTAGTTCAGTGCTTACCTCATCCCTCACTTGAATTAACTTTAGATTTCTTGTTGCTTAGAGTTGGCTTAAAGGACTTTATAATGCCGTGCAAAATAATTTTGTCTTAAGTTGACATTACAGAGTATTCTTGCAGAACTGAATCCAAACATCTGTTTTTGAATCTGACAAAATACCCCTTCCAATGTTTGGATTTTCTTTTCCTCCCTGCAGATTGAAAATGTGATAGCACTGGGATTATTTAGAGCCAGAGAATCAAGTCTCAGTGGATTAGAATACTGAACGTATTGCTCTTTACACTGTTGTCAATATTTATCAATTCACAAATCTAAACATTGCCAAGGTTTTAAGTGAGTCGTTAGAGTCAAATTTTGAGGGAGTAATTTGCCTTCAATGATGTTTGCAAATACTCTTGAGTGCCTTGATCTCAGTTTCATTTTTCTGTGGGAGGTGGGGGCAGTAGCCAGGACTTATGTTTTAGAAAGAAGAAACTCTGTGAGATAGAGCATGATAGGAAGAACAGAGAGAGGGATGTAAGCACACTTGTTTAGGTTTGCTGAGTATCTCTGTGCCTGAGCAATAGCTCAGGCAGTCGTAAATCTGAGCTGTTTTGTAAGCAGACTGTGTACTGATTCCTGTAAGGATGCACGCATTGAGGGAATTTTGCTTGGCAGGCAGACTGCAGAGAAACAAAATGCACATTGGTAACAATTGTTTACAATTCCTAGATTAATCAATCAGTCAGGAATGCAAATGAGTTTTGGAAAGGTTAGAGTTTAGAAAGAACTTTATGTAAAATTTACTTCATTAATATTTTAGCCTGACAGAGGGGAAGTGGACAACCACAGTTATATCACATCACTGCTAAGTATTTTTCTCCCTGTCCATGTACTTATAAGCTCTCAGAGATGAAATTGCTACAGATGTAATGGGGGGGAAGAATATACCTTTGTGCTTTTGTCAAAATAGCTTTCTCTGTATGTTTACACATATGTAACTAATATTTAAAGTAAATATCTTTAAAAGTTTTTATAAGCTGTGAAAACATTAAAACATTAACAGATTATATTTATAGATTACTTTGACTTCTCCAAATCTGTATAAATCACATTAGATTGTGGCCTATTAGATAAGCCTTAGTATTTTTACACAGTATTCAAAAATATTTTTGCAAATTTACCGTTCAGTAGTGCTGTGTGAAATAACTGCCTTTGTCTCAAAAGATGACCAGCCAAGTTAGGTACAGTGTTTGCATTCTCAGAGATATAATGGTTATGTGATAGCCTGAAGACAAATTCACTTTTTTGTACAATTTCTAAGAACTATTTAATAAAGAGTCCTTTGAGCGCAACTCTTGACTTCTAGCAGAGTGGAAATTTCATATAAAATGCATGGCCTCTCAATTTTTTTTTGTTTAAACCTTCCCCTACTTAGAGTTAATTGCTAAAGGCATCTCAGTGTCTCTCCCCTCGACCCTGAGCTCAGTGAAGGCCGTTTTTCTCCCCGTTCTTTCACACAGGTCAGCACCCAGAATATGAAGATGGGTGGGCTGCCTCGCACAACACCACCCACCCAGAAGCCACCAAGTCCACCAATGTCAGGAAAAGGAACTATTGGGTAAGTGCAGTTACTGAGTGGGTGAACAGAAGGGAAATAGGGAAGATCCTTTCTTTTTCTGTGTTGGGAGAGGTTTCATGGTTTTATTTTAACCATTCATAGAGGCCAAGAGGTGTTATATCTGCATCCTCTTAATACTGATCATGTCTTTGTCAGTGTTTTGCACTGAGAAAAAGATTCCTGTTGGGAAAGGCTGATGATGCCCACTGTCTTCTGGCAGCAGCACACTAACGTACAATTACATACTTTAGAGTAAAATGTCATTAGCTGTGGCTTTCGCAGGTGATGCTAAACAGCTGAAAAATGAATACGTGGCATTGTGTATTAATTATTTGTGCTGTGGTTGATGAAAGTACTTTCCTGCGAAATTTATGAACCTGATTTTGACCTTAGGAAAATGTGTTATAAAGTGGGATGAATGCTGTTTGGTGGTGCATGATTATATGTATATATATATATGCAGAACAAGATGCTTTATTTTAATGCAAGATAATGGCCTACCTTAAAACAAGAATGGAATGTCCAACACAGTTTACTGGTGGGAAGACTGAAGTACCTGAAGAACAGCCTTAATTTTTTTTTCCCTTCATCCTACAAAATAAGTACTGCAAAGTTATAGAAAAAGGCCATTTTTTTAAGCTTGCGTTCCTGATTAGTATGTAGCTGTCTTTCAAAGAGTGAGAAATCCCTGGTTTTGTGTCCGTTATCCTGACTCTTCTGTGGCGTGTGCTTGTGCCTGCAGGCGCCACTCCCCGTACCGCACGCTGGAGCCGGTGCGGCCCCCGGTGGTGCCCAACGATTACGTGCCCAGCCCGACGCGCACCATGGCCCCGGCCCAGCAGAGCCCCGTCAGAACGGCCTCGGTGAACCAGCGCAACCGCACCTACAGGTACCGGCCTGGCCGCAGCACCGGGACAGAAACGGCTGTGCTGAATGGCACAGCCACTTGCGCCTCCCTCTGCCGGGAAACCCCATTCATCCTATGGACTGGGGGTCTCATTGGCGTGATGAGAATGAGCACTAATAAAACCGGAATAGGGAATTGGGTTAAGATTATTCACTTAATCCCCTGTTCACCTCAGGTTTAGTGCTGTCACTTGGAGTACTTAATGAATTACTAAGATTGTGAAGTCTTTCAAGGAGGTAGATCATGATACTGTTTTGCTGAACGATTACCAAACTGGGGGAAGACTTCGTACAGAACTTGCCTTCTGCATGTTGAAAGGCTGCTTAGATGCTTATACTTGACATTTTTGAACAGTCTTCGATGTTTATAGATTGAATAGCTGAAATTGTAGCATAGTGTTTTGGGGATATTGATAACTTCAAACAGAGAGTAAAGCTAAAGTGCATTACCAGAGGCTCTGCAGAAGACTAGCTTTTTCTCTAGGATAAGTAGTTTCATTATGTGATAGCTCTAAATAATTTCCTTGAAATCTTTACTTTTTAAACATAGTTAAGTACTTGAGGATGGCTAAACAAGTGGACTTAAAAGATAGTAATCTGAATTTTACTATCTTACAACTTTTAGGCTTTACTAGTCTCACATGAAAACATACAAATCACAGTCTAAGCACTCTGTAAGTTTTAAAGTTATAGGAAAAAGATCTGTATTTGCTCTGTAGGGGCTTAACAACCCTGGGATGACGTGCTTCGATCAAGGTTCTGGAAGTGTTTCATTTTTGGGCAAGTTTACTAAGGCTAACTTACTGAAAAAAAGCCTCTTGTGTTGAAGTCAAAGTGGAGAGTTCCAGGAAAATCCAGCTTTGTATAGGTTTATATCATCCTTGTTTCTTTTCTCTTGTTCCCTGTTACTTGCCTGATTTTGTAAGATGCTCTGTGGGGGATCTTATGTTTCAGCATGAACAGCAGCATATTCATGCCCCGGTTACTTCCGTTTCTTACAGTAGCAGTGGCAGTAGTGGAGGAAGCCACCCAAGTAGTCGGAGCAGCAGTCGAGAGAACAGTGGGAGTGGAAGTGTAGGTGTTCCCATTGCTGTTCCCACACCATCTCCTCCTAGTGTCTATCCAGGTAAATGGAAACTTTTTCCTCTTTCTGCCTCGTTGTTGACCTTGAGCATTTGCAGTTTCCTAAACTCCAAGGGGGAATCCCAGACTTCATTGCTATTGATAATATGAGTTTGAATCAAGTAGTATCTTTTCTGAGAGTGTCTGATGTGCTGTAATGTTCCTTTTATGTATTAATTTGTTTATCAGAATTTTTTGCCTGGCTGCCTGCATGTGACAAGGTAGGACACAGCACCTTTTTCAGTGGGCTGAGGGACACTTCTCCCTTGTCCTTTTAAGCAAATAAGTGTTTTTTTCATTGGCTGTTTATGCAGATACGTAGAAGCATGTTTTTGGAAAATTAGACTGAATGAGAGGCAGGCACAGAGTAAATCTTGAGTAAATCAATGGAAGCCTGAATTGTCACAAAGAGATACTTGCTCAATGCAATGGCCTCAGACTTCCCAGAAGTAGGAAGTGTTTTAATACTTCTTTTTCCTTTGCTCAGCCTTTTCAGTGAAGAAGAGCCTGTAGTTGGCTTGCAGTGAAATACATGCTTCTGAAACAAAGAGCTGGAAATTTTTTGGTTTCCTCTTTATATTTTCAAATTCATACAAAAGCTAAAGACAGCCATGCTAGAGATTGGAGCATAAATAACACAATGCAAAGACACGTTTCAAAAGTAATGGCTTTCACTGAAAAGTTTTGGGTTGTGTTCCCTTCAGACCTGGAAAGAAGTGGATTTGCTTGACCCTCATTTACCATCTACACAGGAATGAGCCTTTCTTTAACAGCTCCATTGTTTTCTCATCTCCTGCATTCTGAAATACTGTGCAGCTAATAAATAGCTAACACTGAATAGTCAGAGGCTTTCTCTAATCCTTGCTAACATATCTCCTTATTAACTCCACCTCTTCCTCCTCTCTTCACTTAGCCCCTGCTGGCTCAGCTGGCACTTCTCCCCTCCCTGCTACCTCTGCTCCTGCCCCCACTCCTGCTCCTCCTGCCCCTTCCTCTGCTGCCCCAGATGCTGCTGCTGCTGCAGGAGCTCAGCCCCTTGCTGATGGCTTCACCTCTCCAACTCCCCCTGCTGTTTCTTCCACACCCTCTGCAGGTGAGTGTCAGCTCCAGCTGCTGGGAAGATGAACTCAGATACAATCATGATCCAAGGCTTTGCAAAGTTACTTTGGCAGCAATGATTAATAATTTTAAAAAAAGTTTAATTATAACTAGAAAATATCTGCTAATACTCAACTATAAGGTCATGGTTACAGTAGACAATTCAATGTGTGCTTATTTTATGAACAGTAATCATTTAATTTTGTAATGTTATTATTTTTACATTTACATAATTTACTAAATCATAATTTTATATCTGTTTGGATACTGAGAACCTCATAGAATAATTATGTTTGGCGGGAACCAGTACTGATAGTTCTGAGTCCCATTATTCTCTTTCATAAATGCAACTGAAAAAAAGTACATCTGGCAAAGTATAGTTTATGTAACTGGTTTCTTCAATGCTGTCAAATGACAAGTCTCCCTTTAATGAACTGATGAAAAAGGCAGGGGTTTTGTGTCCAGTATTAGGTAAAATACAAGTTTTTATTATGCAGACTATTATGAAAGCTATTTTGTTTTCATATGTGGTACTTAGGGTGCATATTGCAACTTCCTTTTTTTAGTGGTACACTTTTCATTTTCTCATGTGCTGAAGTTGCAAAGTGTTGCACTTACCAACCATAACGCTGTCCTGTATCACTTTTTGATGAGGAGATTGCAGTGTTAAAACCTCCTTCAGACAGCCAAATTCATGTGTAGCTACCTGCATACCTGCCCCTTTACATTATGGTGGAGGCATGGTACAGGGATGGGTGTTGGTTTGTGTGTTTATTAGTGTTCATCTCTTAGTAAAAATTGCACCATGTTCCAGAAGCATTCTTGAACTTGCATGTAGTTTAAAGGGCTGTGGCTCATACAAAATTAGAAGATATTTACACTAGAATCCATAACTGTGACCGGAATTTTCTGCAGTGTGATGAATGTTGGTCTCAGAAGATGATCTTGATGTCTAAACTACTTTCATGAAGATGAGCTGTGGCATATGGGGCCTCAATCAATTTTCCATTTTTGATGCACTGTCAGTATCCCAGTTCTTAAGCCCTGTTGTTTCTATATTTTTAATAAGTCAAAATCAAGCAAAGATTAATATTTTAATTACTGTAAATTCCCATTCACAATTTCATAAGAGAAATTTCACATTAGTTACTATTTTTAAGATCTTTTGTTTCCCTGTTTTATTAGTGAGATTGCTTGTGTGGCTTCTCTGAAATAGAGTATTTGAAGAGACTGGATAGGTCACCACTTACGAAGTCATAGCTTTTGGTCCTTAAAAACCTCTTAGACGTCTGTCCTCCCTTCTGTCCAATCACCACCAATTTCTGCAAGTACCTTAAGTAAAAGAGACAGAGACACACACATTGGAAAGACATATCAGGAAAAATGGGAAAAAGCCTTTATAGAATGGATTCTTTCTTAGCTGTTTCTTACCTGTAAAAAATGCATGTTTTTGTGTGGTGCAATACATTATTGGTACAAAGGAAAGGGAATGTGACTCTGTAGTTCATGCATTTGCTCTTACAAGCAAGTAAGAGAGCAAGCAACTTGTATTTTTATTTACTGACCTCGTATGAAATTGTGCAAAGCAAGCAAAACATAATGAAGAGCAATGCAGGTTTTTAAAAATTTGTACGTTCTTTTGTTCTGTTTCTCTATTTACTTCTGTCCTCGACCACAGTAACCATCCCTACCCCTCTTGTTTTCTTGCAAACTCTCAAATTTGCTTCCAGGATAAATGGCGGAGACAGAATAGTTTGTGGGGTGTAATAATGCATATGGGAATAATTAATCCAGTTTACTGTTATATACCGTATAAAATCCAGAGAATTTTATGTGAGCACAGGAGATACCTTGCTTCATTTCTTGCTTGCTGGGATTCACGATCAGTGTCTTGTATACAGGAAGTAATGAAAATACAGAGCAAGTTTCTGAGGAGCTGTTTTAATTGACAGCTTCCTTGAAGAGGGTCTTTTAGTTTGACTTCATTTATTCCATCCTTCAAGCAGTTTCTAGCATTCTCTCCTCCCCAGATGATTCTCTGAATATATTCTAAATGGCACTAAGATAGGTAGTACTATGTTTTTCAGTTACAGAAGGTAACAGCTTTGAATCCTGGAAATGGCCTGCAGTTATTTTTTACATGTATGTTCCTTAATTGCGGAACTGTCACGTTTTGGGGAGTTTTTGCAGGTTTAGAAATAAATAAATTCACAAGAAGTTATTATAATACGTTATTTAAAATAGATAACCAGTTATTATTTTCTTTAATTTTGAAGATTTGTAGTTTAAACACCTTTGTATTTTCTTACTGGCTTTTGTAGGCAGTGCTGAGTGCAGGCAGTTGGGAGAGTTATGTTTTGAACTGCTCTTGAGACATTCGGTGCTCTGCCAGTCTGGCAGCTGAAGTAGCTGACTCCTCGTAGGATGCAGACTGTCTTAAAATAAAGAGCCAGAAACCTTTCCAAACCTTTGAAATTGAATGCAGGTAGAGAGAAGGCAGGCATCATTCTTCTCTTTGCTAATGTATTTCTCTCTACCCTAGGTCACCCAGTTCAGTTCTACAGCATGAACAGGCCTGCAGCTCGGCACACGCCCCCAACCATCGGGGGGTCTTTGCCCTATCGGCGGCCTCCTTCCATCACATCACAGACCAGCCTTCAGAACCAGATGAATGGGGGCCCCTTCTACAACCAGAACCCAGGTAAGAAACTTTGGCTGCTCCATGAACTCAGTGGTAGTGAACACAGTGACCTTCAGCTCTCTGAAATTTTGTGTTCTGTCTCCATTGCAGAACTTGCACTTTCAGTATGTTGCTGATAGCTGTGCCAAAGCTGCAGTGCAAGTGCAGAGTGTTCAGCTTCTATTATGGCAAACATCTCAAAAAATGCTGGCTTTGCTGCCAGATAATTTACATTTGATGTCACAGTCCCTATCAGACAAGCTTTAGTCCTTGACTACACCATGTGTCATGGACCTGCTTTGGTGTGGGATGGGTTTTTGATTTTGCATGAGAACACTGATTCTTCATTAATCACTCTTTATCTTGTGTGTTTTTTCCTTCTGGGTAATGCACAGTTCAAGCAGTTGTACTTGTTACACAGGGATAAGCATTAGACACCTTGGAGACACCAGTGGTGTTTGGGTGCGAGGGAGCTGTGTCATCTGCTAAGCCCACAAGCGATGTTATTTTATGGGTGATCTGCCTTACAAAGCAAGAGGAGACCTTACCAGGGAGTGAGTGTCCTGTGTGTCAGCATAACACAGTAGCCTTTTACCTAAGGAGTCCTTCTTCCTGTCCTTCTGATGGGACGGGAGGGTTTCATACCAGACTAGGGGAGAGTTTCTCTTTTGACAAAGCTACGGAAAGATGCAGGGGATACACTGAAGGTTTCTTGTCAGGAAATGCTGTCATACCAGCAGGATTGAATGTTGACTTCCAAGTACTACCGTATGTTGGTGTTTTGTGGTGGTGATATTTGAAGGGGGTGTGTGTGTTGCTTGGTTGCTTTTGGGGTTGGTTTTTTGTTTGTTGTTGTTGTCTTTTTTTTTAATTGAGCTCAGAACTTGGAATTAGGTCAAATGCTGCAATCTGCATTTAAGGGATTTTATCGGGTTTGGCTGTTACTGTTTGTTAGCTACTCTGCAGGGTGAGATGTGTGCTGAGCTTAAGGAAATGAATGGTCCTGCTGGGCACAGGGAAGTGGAGGAGCTTGTAGGGCTAAATTGTAGACTACTTGCCTGAAATAGGTCATATTTTCTTAGCATATTGAAGGCTGAAGGGGGGAACAAGCAAGGAGGAAAGGGTAATAGCAACAAAAGAAACCTTTCAGGATTATAATAAAGCAATTTTTGCAATAAAGACAATGTTCAGTATATCCAGAGAGTTTCTGAGGACTGCTGGGCATTTTTTTTGCTTTAACAAAGGGTTAATTCTCTGCAAGCTGCCATTGCATTGTTAATAGGTAATCATAGAAGATGCCAAATAGACTTAAAATAAGTTGCATAACCACAGTTCAGTCTGTGTATCCAGAAAGAAGGTAATGATTATGGCGATTAGTCATTTGAACTGTAAATCACAAACAAAATACTTCAGTTATACTGGAATACCTGAGACAATATAAATAAGCAGTTGTAGTAAGAGACCTTTTTTTGATATACCAGCAGAATACAGAATTCATTAGCTTTGCAGTTACACTAAACCAAGGCTTTTTTTGAGTTCACCTTGAAAGGAGAGGATGCTCAAGCATGCATAATTGATGAAAGCCCTAAGAACACAGGCACTGGTATGTCTGGAAGGAGCAGGTCTAGTAGTGATGGGACAGAGGCCATGTTTTTTTCTCAGCATTCCTGAAGAAAGGCAGAAAACAAGAGGGGAAAGAGAGACCTTACAAGAGGCAGAAGAGGGTACCAGCTATGGCTTTTTTGTTGTTTGTAGGCTGTTTGGCAATAACACAGTACTGTTATTTCCATTGCCATTTTTTAAAATGGTGGCATAGTCATGTTTGTTTTTTCACTTGATGGGGGATGAAAGGTACTTGCATTGCCCTGTTCTCTTAAATGCCACTTTAAGATAATACAATTTTTCTGCTTCATGATGAGACCTTTTTAACAATGGAAAGAAAATATTAAGAAATGCAGACTCTAAATGATCTCAGCATATGTCTGCCCCAAAGCAACTCTTGCCAGCCAAGCCACCGAACAAGTGCTTTAACCTTGCAACTTTGGGTATCATTATCTAAGCAACACAGAGCTCAGCACAGGCTAAAAACCATGCAGGAGAATCTGGGCAAGTATTGAGATGGTGGTTGCACCCCACCCCATTTGTACAGCTGAATTCTTACCAGTCTGAAGCAGCCTAGTGGAAGATGCTCTTAAGCATATCTGAATTAATTTACAGCAACTGTGTAATAAATCTTTCTTCATGGAAGGAAGATGGGAGAGAACATTTAAGATTATGTTTATACAGCAGAGGTAAAATTCTTCTGATGCATTTAATAAACAAAATAATTAGTAATAAAGTATTTATTGTATTGCCTTTTAAAAGTCAAAAGTAAAGTAATTATATAGCATATAGAGACAATACTGTGATAGTCCCTGCACAGTGCAAAGACTGAAGCACAAACTGAGGGGTTAAGATACACAAGGAATGATGTCAGCTAGTGTTAGCCATCACCATTGTGATTAAACTACACAACCCAAACTGAACCTGGGAATTTTTTTGTATTTGCTTGACTTGCTTGTCTAGAGTGATTTTTTTTCCTCCATGGAAAGCCTTGTTATTTCTTTCAAAGAAATATATATAGCTCATGAACAAAGTACACTGAAGAGACCAAGGAAACTGGAGCTACTCTCCTATGATAGGTATGGATTCTGTGAATCCAAATGATGTTGAATAGAGGAATCATTTTGAAATGAAGCACTTTTATAACATATAATTGAAAAAGCAGGACAAGGATCCTGAACTTATGAATATTACTGCTCTTCAGTAGGACTTCTTTTTCTGCTTTGAAAAAGTGCAAAACCAGATCTTTTCACAGCAATCACGGTTACACTTGAAGGAGTAAATACTCTGAGGTCACATCATTTGAGTCAAAGAAACTGTAATCAGAAATGTATTCCAATTTTTTCTCAAGAGATATCAATTAAATGGTGAGATAATGGAACTTACTTTATGTGGAAATGCAAGATATTTTTGTAGCAAAAAGGATGGTTGCTGTTCGTCTTTTCATTATGGTGTGTGGTTCTGAAAGAAATGTGAATGTGAGTGACAGAAGAAATTCAAAGTACTTAAGATAGTTGTTACTGGAATAAGCAAACAGAAGAAATTTTGAGACGCAAGTTGTAAATGCTGTACAACTCTTTTCTCCTGCTATGATAATGTGAATTAATTCTGAAAAATGCTATATCATACCTGTCAGTTTTCTTACTACCTCTGAAATTAGCCTGAAATTTATGTAGTTCTGGCTGGTAGCTAAATAAATGTACTGATACATGCAGTAGAGACTTTTTTTCCCCCTTAATCCTTTTGGACATGATTAAATGTTTTTTGTACGCCACATACTAACAAGAAATGTATTATTTGTGCTTCTCCTAAGGTGTGCTGTCTGAAAAATCATCTTGCAACTTGCCTAAAGAGTTTTGCTGCGTTATTCAAAGTGATACTAAACTCACATAAAACTAGTTAGCTGATTTTTTGACTAGATAACTCAAACCCGCATTCCAGGCTTAAACCATAGTTCAGTGTTAAAGCATTTGCAACTGGCTGAAAGTATCTTCTTTAACTGGGAATTCACATATATTGTACAAAGGCAGCTCTTTTTGTACAAAGAGAGCTCTTCTGATACCAGTGAAAGGGCTGTTCAGAGTTCAGTGCAGGGAAGTCAGGTGGGGAGGAAACCAGGCAGCACATCTGGAATAGGCCCTGTGGTTTGGCAGCAGCAGTGTGCTCTGTTCTGTCAATAAGATCAGAAGTGTTACATCTTTCAGATCTGCACAGTTCTCAAAAGGCATCTTTTTCAGTTTTGTCTAAAGTAGCTGCCTCATTCAATAGGGGTTTTTGGCCTACATTTTGAAAAAAAAAAAAGGTATATCCATTTTCATTACTAGAGGTTCATGGATGCTGTTAGTCACCTCCAGAAATATCAGTTAGATTTGAAAGGGGGAGGATTATAGGCAGAGAGTCCTCTTGATATATTTTTTAGTTAGGTCTGTTCATAAAGTGCTATATTCTGTAGTACAAAACTCCATCTTACGGGAATTTCACTGTCAAATTAGAAAAATACATCAGCATGGATTCTTAATGTTATGAAAAAGAGCTGGGTTGGAAATTTTAAAAACGGAGAAATACCCTTGAAGAAAGGGTTAGGAATATGCTTAAACCACCCGAGCCATTTTTCTTTAAATGTCAGTCTTTTTATCTCAGCTTCATGGCAGCCTGCTGCACCGTCTGAGTGGTGATGATGTCTACTTTCCTGTTTGCTGCTTTGTTGTGTTTCTAACTGGATGCCTCTCTCTTTTTAATTTCTGTGGCAGCATCCCTTGCTCCTCCTCCCCCCTCCATCCTACAGGTAACTCCACAGTTACCACTAATGGGATTTGTGGCCAGAGTTCAAGAAAACAGTAAGTTTGCTGCTTCCTTGTGCTATGTTTTATTACTGTATGTGGCTTTTGGATTGAGTTGATGAAAGATTTGTCTGTATATAGCCAGAATTCTGCGTTCTTCACTGCCTCTCCAAGTTTTCTGAAATTGTGAACGGTGGAAAAAATAAATAATCATATTGGAGGTACATAGTCCGTCCTTCTGTGAATTTTCTTGTCTGTAGTGTATTTTCACAAGTTTTAACTGTTGGTCCAACTGCAATTGATTGGGATAGAGAGTATTACTTGAAGCAGCTACCGTGGTTGTAGAGGCATTTTCATGGTTGTTACTTATTTTCAGTTTCAGATACTCCTCCCCCCCCACCGCCTGTGGATGAGCCAGTGTTTGATGAGTCTCCACCTCCACCCCCACCTCCAGAGGATTATGAGGAGGAGGAAGCAGCTGTGGTGGAGTACAGTGATCCCTATGCTGAGGAGGACCCTCCTTGGGCACCAAGGACATACTTAGAAAAGGGTAGGTTTGGAGCTAGAAGAGACAGTAGGGTTATATTTGTTTTTGTATGTACTCCTGCCATCCTGCTTTTGGACATGGAGTCTGCCTAGACTCCTTCATACTAGATTTGGTATTACAGCACTTTAGTCAGCAGCAAAAGAGAAAGAAGAGCCCCTGATGTGTGTTTATAGTGTTTTGGACTAATGCAGGGGGGGTGGGGGGGTGTGCACGTGCCTTGAGAAACAACTTTCTATTTGCCGAAATAATGATATTTGAATGATACTTCTGTTCTGCTTTCCTGTGGGGCTTGGGAACTAAAATAGTTTATGTAGGTGCATATATGCACAGATCTGTTCCATCTCACATGGAATAGCAAAACTGTGGAGTCTTTAAAGATAAGCTGGAGAAAGTCATGCTTTTAGTTAGAAAACGTTTCCTGTGGAGAATTAAAGTATAAGAAGCCAAACATTGTGTCTATTGATGTAGAGACCCGTGCAAAAACATAATATTGATCTGTATTTTTAAAACTAGATGACCAAAACATCTAAAAGGCTGTCTGTTTTTAGAAACACTCTTAAAAGTAACAGAAAATAAAATTGCTTTCAGTGTATGAAGAACTCATTAATAGTAGTTTTAGGATACCAGAAAAAAATTATATAGACATAGATGTGGATTCTGTTGTAGTTACATGAAGAGCTCTACTCAGCCCATGTTTGAGATTTGACTGCTTTGCTGGAGTTGGGAGAGAAGTGCTTGGCTGTGAGTTTTTTGTAGCAAGCTTTGAAGCTTTAAAATTAATGAAAAACCTTATACTAAAAGAGGACTTTAATACTCAAAGAACATGTATACTTACACTGCTGGGAATTATAATGCTTTATTCAGCAAAATAATTTATCTTGTGGCAACTTCTTAAGTTCCTATAAATAGTATTCTGTGCCACATGATTCAAAGTGGATAGAACAGATAGCTCTTCCAACACATTTACCCCCAATAAGTAGAATTCCCAATTCCTAGGATTTCTACTTGTACTTTTGATATGACCATTCTCCTATTTAGGTTGATATGAGAGCACTTTTATTGGGTTAGGGTAGATGACCTTTGCAATTGAAGCTGGGACACCAGAGGTGTCAAATACAGAGGGTTGCTGTATATTGGAATGGGATTCAATATGAGCCTGTTCTTAGAGGGTGAAGCAGTGTGGGAGGTACCTTTAACATATAAGATATGCTCTAGCCTGCAGCTGAGGATGGAAGTGAATAGCAGATCCATTTGGAACAGATGGAGAAATTGTTAAGTAGGATGTAGTTACTGGGGATGCTGAACTTGAGGACACTGCCATGTGACTGTAATAGCAACAGCCAATCTGCAGTGTCCAGGGATGTGCAGTGCAGTTTTCCATTGAGCTCTGTGTCTGGACATGTGGCAGGAAAAGATAGGAAAATGACCTGGCTCTGCAAATCAGATAAATGGCAGTGGGTATCCAGAAGGAAAAATGGCACTTACACCACTTAGAGAAAGTGTGTATTCACAGATTCCAGCCGGATAATCAGCCTAGCCTACATTTGTGGTCAGTGGGATATAACAGAGTGCAGCCAAACTCTGTGTAATTGTTGGAGAACCAAAGATCACTGATTGGAAGAATATCAACCTAAATGAGTAATTCTGCTTTTCATAACTGCATTGAAACATATTCAGACAGAAACTAAAAGAGGCCCTGGCTCAGGCTGACAGGGAAGGATGCCACCTCCTGAGTCAGTATTGCTGCTTCCTGTCTCATCTGGAGCCTTTCTTGCAATACTGGCCTGGACTCCTCATAACTCGAGGCATGTGATAAGCACAGCTTGAACTGGTGGGATGACAGACAGAAGGATTAAACAGCCTTTTAGAGAGAGGATTGTTGCCAATACACAGATAACATGCTGGAGGAAGCAGTGGTGATGTAAAAACAAAACCAGGTTTCAGGTAAATTTTGAGGCTTAACAAGAAGCAAATTTTCTTCACAAACTTAGGGAAGAGTTTCCTTTTTGTGATCATGAAATAATGAATCCATTCAGTATCCAAAGGGACTAGAGTACACTCAAAAGTTAGAAAGAAAGGAATTCAAACTTACCATGATCCTTGGATGATGATTATTATTGTCATCAAGAGAATGAAGAAAAATAACACAGTGACTCTAGGAAGAAATTTCAAAACCCTTGGAAAGGAATTTTGAAGGACTTAAATTGAATGTATCGTGTTCATACACTTCTTTTTCAAGCTAAAAATGTACTTGTTTCTCCATTGGTGTTTTGTTTGCTTAGAATTATATGTCTGAAGCTGTACAGAAGAAGTTACTTAACTGCTGGCACAACTGTAGAGCTAACAACATGTGTTTTTAAAATATGCACTAGTCACATGATAAAAAGGATTCTGTACATACTCTGATTTTCCACTGGGATTGAACAGTATATTTTATAATCTCTTCTGGATCCAGGTTTCCCTAGTGTTGGTTTGTGTTGATTCCTTTGCTCCCTCAAAAGGAAATGACCTCTTTTCTTTTGAAAAGAATGATGAGTTTACTGGGACTCTTTATGAACACATGCTGTTAATTTTTAATCCTTGCTTTAGTTTAGAGTATCTTTCCATCTACCCCCAGTACAGGATTTTAGGATCCCTGTCCAACATTTTTTTTTCCCCCTTAGTGGCAGCACTGCATGTTTCATTGCCAAGTGCTCAAAGCAGTGATTAATGCTATTTGTTAAAGTACTCAGAGTCTGGCATAACTAACTTTCTCTATGAAACACATAATGGTAGCACCGAGATTGGAAAAATGTATCAATTTGATATCTATTTTCTGGCATTTCAGAACTGTTCTGTTTAATGTTTCCAAGTGCTTTGTCCAATTTCTTTGGCTTTCCTAACAATTTTTATGCCATCAGTAAAATATTCTTACAGCTGTAAGAAAAATGTCCTGATACAGTATGTGTACATTTCCACCTTCCTTCTTCGTGGCTCCTAACAGTGATTCGCCTGCCTTGGTCCTGGGAGTGGCTGCTGGATATTGAGATGCACATGGGCCTTTAGAGGTTTAAATGTGGAAGTAGCTAAGGTAGATGGAAGTCTGGGACATCAGCCTTGGCTCATTCATACCGTGGCCTGAGGAGAGCTCTTGCTACACTCCCTCTTCCATGTTTTCCTGCTCTTAGCTGTGTTGAGATCTGGTTCAGCACATGTAGGAAGAGTTCTGAGTGCTCATAGCCATGGGGATTCACAACCACCTCGTTGTATCGTTCCACACCAGAAGTTTATCATACAGTTGGACACTTCCTGTGTTGGGTCTGGAAATAGTAAGAATAGAAGAGTTAAAGGAGTCCTGGCTCATGCGCTTCAAAGCGTGAGCTTGTACAAAAGGGGGTGGAAGAAACTGTTTCTCTCAGCAGGTCATTCTGCACACTCAGAGGTGAGGCAGCGCCTGGATGAGGGAGGGTGACTGGATTTTCCTCCTCCTCCCCTACCTCTCCTAACAGTCACGTTCTGTTCTTTCCTAGTGGTGGCAATCTATGACTACACCAAGGACAAGGAAGATGAACTCTCATTTCAGGAAGGTGCCATCATTTATGTCATCAAGAAAAATGATGATGGCTGGTATGAAGGGGTCATGAATGGAGTGACGGGGCTGTTCCCAGGGAACTATGTGGAGTCGATCATGCATTACTCAGAGTGAAGACCAGAGGACAGAACACTGCATCTCCTGCTGCAGGAGCTGTCAGGGCTTCCCAGATCTCCACCAGCCTCTGGGGCCCCATCCAGTATAACTGAACGAAGGATAATTGTAACAACCACTCTTTTGGGTTTGATTTGGTTTTTTTTTTTCCTTTTCCCCCTCATGATAAGACAATAGTGATTTGAGTTGTTTGAACAAATGGCTCTTCAGCTGCCAGCAGAGGCTATCCTGAGCTATCTGACTTTGAATTAAGCTGACCTATTCACATGTAACAAACTTGTTGGTTAACTCATACTTCACTCAATTTCTGACTTCTGACAGGCCTTGGGATCTGTCTCAGGAATCCTATGTGCCCCTACAGTACTACCGTTGGAAGCAGTGCCTGGCACTGGGGATGTCCTGGATGCTTGTGGTGAAGGTTACTGGCCAGTGGACATCCCTCCTGTTTCTACACTACGCTCCTGTGCAGCTGGAAGAACAGTCATGTGCTAGCAAACACTGGGATTTCTACACAGAGACGTTCCTGTAACTGACTTCCAGACAGCTGGATGCATCTTTAGCATAAACACTTCTGCAGCTGCTCTGCACATGTAGGCTGACACAGGGCACGCAGAGCCGGCTTCCATTCACTCACCTTTCAGTTCAGACAATTCAGATGGCTGCAGCCCAGAGGACCCCCAGCCCCATTTCTCGTCTTCTGAATGCCACATATTTGTTTTGTGTTCTGCACTGATGTAACTGTGCTCCACTCCACAGCGAGCTCCTTGCCACGGTTGCTGCCAGTTCAAACAGAACTCACAGATGCCCTTGATGGTGAAGGTGAAACAAAGTTTACAGGTCCTCCTGGGGTCTGAGGATTAACTCTAGGGGGTGTGATCTAAGGTTCAAATCTACTCATGCCTGCTTGCACTAGAGAAACTTGCCCCAACTTTAGTTTTATGCACAATATAATCTTAAAAATCCAATCAGGTATTGTAAATTGGCTATTTTGTACTTGATGACTAGATTTGCATATGTACTGTGAGAGCCCTGTGCGGAGGCAGGACAAACGGCAATTGTCGTCTTCGTGTCTGTTGCCAAAATCTCTTCAGCGGAAGCAAAAAGGGCTGTTGTGTGTACTGGTTTCCCATGGAAATCCAAGCAGTAACTAGTAGTAGTCCTAGCTCTTCCCCTAGCCCTCTCCACTGTTTATTATAGTAGATATTTTGAGCTGTGCTGGTGGCTTGGGGTGGAATAATAGCAAGTGAAGGCTCTGTAGCCCCTTGTGATGATACTTTGCTTTCTAATCTAGTCTCAGTTAAAAATTCTGCTCAGTGATTGGACACAGCAGATCACTGTAAGTGATGGTTGTACTTGTCTGCCCGTAGGAACATCTAAATGTTACCTTTGGGTAAATATCATGCATTAGCTAATTAAATTTCCTGTTAAGTCTTGTTAGCCTGTGAATTGAGCTGATCCTGTATTGCAAGAGCCTCCTGGGCAAGGGCATCTTCCTGGGCAACTTCAGACTGTGACCTAGCCAAGTTCTTGCTGGTACCAAGAGTAGCTTGTCCAAGGCGAGACAACGCCGCAGCCGGAGAGGCCGATGTTAAAACAGAGCAGTGCACAGGAGAGCGGGGCTGGCTGTGTGATGGCATTGGCACCTGTACAGGTAACTGACCCTGCCCCTTGCTTGGTAGTTAGTGCTGTACTAGCATGGAGGTGCAGGTTTGGTGCCAGCCTGGGCAGGGAGATGCCATAGCTGCTCAGAGGGGAAGAATGAAATAGGTGTGTTTGTAGGCCATGGAGGAATGTGATCACCTGCTGTGAGCTTGTGGAACTCCTGTGACAGCGCACAAGAAACTGGTTTGGGTAAAGTCTGTAGGAAAGACAATTTTGAAGAAACTCATGTCCAGATAGAAGTCACTTTCTCCCTTGCTAATCCACATGTTATCTTCTTTCTGGAAGCTGACAGCATTGTTTGGGATGAGTGCCAGAACAGATACCCTTTAAGCCCTTAACTCTCTGAAAAGCTTCCTTGCAGCAAGACTAAAAGAAGCACCCATGTTCAGTTCCCTCAGCCCATCATTTCTGTGGAAGCAAGTCCAGAATCACTGGTTGTGCAGTCACTAGAATAACTGTTTCTAGTGTCCTTGGACAGGTCTAAGCTTTTGGCACAGGGAGGTGGTGCTTGTAGCAAAATTGATTGAACAGCAGTGTTCACACTGCTTGCAGCGGGGCTGTGTTTTCCAGGAATATCAGAGCTTTCCTAGCTTTTCTTGCCTTGGATATGTTTGTGGAAAAAACTGAGCCCACAGAACTCAAATGCATCATTAGGGCAGCTTAATGAGTTCCTAAGTGAGAGCTGAACCTCTGCCTGTGCACCCAAGCTGCAGCTGGCAGGTCACACTTTGGTGAAACGTGTCTTAACCCAGTCTGAGCATGAGCTTGTGCTTGAACACTTCTGGCAGGGTGTAGTGGGGTAGTGTGTACTCCCACTGTGTGTGATACTTAATCTTCAATCAGCTGGTTTTTCAAGTTTTCTGTGAGAGCAGAGCAGTGTGAGATGAATGGTTGCCAGAGCCCAGCACAGAAGATGAGGCTGCAAAACCCTGCAAGTGGAATGTGTGACAGCTCCTGAAGAACTGGCTTTGGTCTGATGGGCCTGGGCTTAGTTTGCTCCCTACTGATAGTACATGGAATTGTTTATCCTGCAAGAACTGCTGTGGATGGAATGTCTGGGTCACCTCCTGCTGGTTTTATGCTTTATTATGCAGTACTAATATAAAGAAATATGTTGAGTTTTACACATATTTTTATTTTGTACAGATTTTAATTCTGTTGCTTGTTTGGGGATGATGTGATGTAATGGTCATAGACCAGGCCAAGGTAAACAGGCTTTGTATATTAATGTTACATAGATTGCATGCTAGTGAAGTCAGTGAGGGTTGTGTTTCCAGTTTTGTCCTTGTACTTCTCCTTGTCCAAAACCTTCTCTTCCCCACCCCTTTTTAATTTACAGGTTTACTTTAAAAGGGGGTGGCAAATGGGGGGTGGGTGAGAAACACTTCAGTATGTTAAATAAGGTGCACAACATCTCTTCATTGCTGAGTTTGCTGCCACAGCTCATGGTGTTCTGCATCACATGCTGTTGAAGCGGGAGTGTGTATGCATGAGAGGTGGAGGAAGGACACTCCACTATAGCCCAAAGAGTGCTGAATGGCCAAAATGTATATGTTTCTCCCTTTGTGAGAACTGCCTTAGCCCAGCCAGTTGTTTTCGTTGTGCACAGAAATTGTTCAGCATCCTCTAGTGGTGTATTTTGCCTTGGTTTGCTGTGTATCAAAGGTTTCTTCCTTCCTCTTGGCGCCAGGGACAAAGCTGTTAATACAGCTGCCTCTTCCATCACGTCCCTGCATGAGAGGTCTGAGTGAGTGTGTCCACATCTAGTGCTGAAGCAGGTTCATTTTGGTGCCTTCATCCCAGCCAAAGAGAGATAGCTGAGGTTGCATGTGTCTCACCCATTCTTCCCCCTCCTTTTCCCCTTCCCCCCCAGCTGTTGCAGCAGAGGGCTGAGCGGGGCAGGAGAGGCAACCAGCAAATTCCATGCCCTGAGTGTCCTGAGGGTCTGTCCATGTGCACTGGCTGGGGAAGGCACCAGGGAGCTGAAGCAATGCTGGATCACTTGCTGGTCTGACTGGTTAGACACAGACACACACTGAGGCACTGAAGAGTCACTGCACTCACTGGAGGACAAGAGGTGTGGCGTGGCCCTGAGGTAGATGACAAGAGCTTGGTGAGCTGGAGGATGATTCCAGCTTGGTGAGCTTGGTGATTCCAGGAGGCTGACCATGTTCCTGGAATTCAGCTTGTCCTTGCAGATACTTGTGTTGGATGTCATGAAAGTGTCTAGAGAGGTCTGCTGGTGTAAACCACAGGTCCTGTGGTCTGTGACTGGGTGGCTTACCTGTGGGTGCCAGAAAGGCTTAAACCCAGCTAGTTCTTGCTAGAGCAGTTTGTTCTTTCACAGCTGCTGGGCCTTTTCTTTTCTTGCTGCTGAGGGTTCTTGGTGACAGCCAAAGTTGACAATGGCAGTAATGCAGCTCCTGGAAAGTGCCACTTTTACCTGGGGTATTTCAGTTGATCATGAAAAGAAAGTGAGGAAGCAGCAGGACTGAGGAGCCTTTCCCAGCAGAGGATGTGTGGGCTGCCTGCCTGCTGTGGCTGTGCACATTGCTGACTAGAGGTGGAAGAGGACTGTGTACTGATACTGTTGCACTTCTGTGGCATCTCCCACCTGTGCTTGATGGTGACTTAATGCTGTACTCTTCGTAGCAACTTCCTAGCTGATGCTGTGGATGTGCCTTTCTGCTGGAAAAGAGCTTGCTTTTTTATTAGTTACATCTGTGGGCTCCATGCATAGAGCAAAACTTATGCATTTCCTTTCTGGAAAGGATGGAACTTTATGTGGTTTAGTAAATTGGGAGCATTTACAGAGCTTCTCCTCCCAGAGGTGCAACAGGACATTTTGTAGAACAGGTGACATCTGTATTCTCTGCAGGCCCTTCTAGGATGCTGTTGGAAAGACCATGGTGCTGTGGCTTTACTAGGAGCAGTAGAGTATCAAGTGTCACTGGTGAAGCACTGCAGCATTTCAGGCAGCATTACAAACCCCGCGCAGAGATTTCAGTACCTATGTTGGCAACTGTGCCAGCACTGTTGAATTCACTAAGGCAAATATTTACAACACTGACCTCTAGGGATGGTGGTGGTGGAAACTGAGCACCAGCAGGATCATGGGCTACAGTTTCTGGGGTGCCAGTTACAAGAATTTGCCTTGTGTGCTTACAGGTGTATTCACCTTCCGCAGCTTCTGGCATCTCCCAGTATTTGGCAGAGCTGCATTTTTATGGATAAAATGGTTATTACACAGAGATCAGAACAGTACAAGAAGGGAACAATGTGTGGTTTGTTTTGGGGATTTTCCCCTGCAGTAGCTGAAGTCAATGTGTAGTAACAGCCCTATTTACCTATTTCTGATGTTGAAACTTCAAGGATAGTGGGACCCCCACCTCATGTTCCATGGGGATGTGCTGAAAGCTTTATGCAAGCTTTATGCAGCCAAGGTTTGACAACTGCTGTTAAAAAGAATAATTCACAGATCATGGTGTTCTGCTGCTTTCATTCAAAAAAAACCCCCACCCATGTGTTTTGTGTAATCTCCAGCTCATGCAGGAAGAGGTCTGGGGGGTTTTTTGGTACTCTAAATATACTAATTTTATTAGCACCTGTGCTTATTACAAGACATATTACAAGACAGTGATGGTAGCAGTGGCCTGCTGTCTAGAGGTAAGGCTACACTGACATGGGGACCCTGCTGAAATGGGTGCAGTCTGTTTGTTCCAGTTTCTCTTTACACCTCCGAAGAATCCTACTACTATTGACTGCTAGGAAGAGCTATTTACAAATTTATTTCCATTACAGCACCTCAGTAAGTGCTGACGTGTAAAGAACAAGTGCTTCTTTTCACATTTGAAAATGTCTTTTGCAACTTGCATGGACAAGTAGTTTCTATGAATTCTCTGGAGATGTCAGTGTCTAACATGGATTTTGTCTATACACTTTTTTCTGAAAGCAGATACCCCCCTCTTTGGTTTGCAGTTGGAGCAGCACGCTGTGCTTTTGGCACTGCTGATGCAGTGGATGGATGCAGAGCCCACTGTCAATGACCAAGCCCGCAGGACTCTGGGGAGCTGTATGCCGCCAGTAATGTTTTAGTGTGTGTGCCATTTGAACCACCTTCCAGTGAGTGCAAAACCCAATTTTTAAATTTTTTTAATTGTACTTGGAATTAACTGTTGCTGTGTACTAAACCCTCTTGTTAAGAGCCCTAAATAAAAAGAACAAAGCACACCTCGTGTTCTGTGAGTGTGCCACAGCTGTGTCACATTTCTTGTCTTTGGCTACAGACTTCAGCACACCAGGGCCAGGGAGCATGGCTTGTGCATGCAGGAGCCCTGTCCCTGAGGATCTCTGAGCACAGCACTTCCCACAGCAAACGTACAAACCTTGGCAGCCAGCCTGCTGCCTTCAGCAGCTCCTCAACTGCTATCACACTCCCCCTTCCCTGCACTCTCTATTGTAATTCTCAAATCTCTGCTGCTGAGGGCTGCAGCGTGAGGCTGAGAGCAGCTCCCAGCCGAGTTCCCTACAGCCCCCAGAGCAAGACCACAGCAGCACTTACCAGCCAGCAGCTGTTCTGTGTGAGCAGGGCTGGACAGGACTCTGCAAGCCTGAGCACAGAGCAGATGGACAAGGTGAGCCTTCACACGGGGTCCTCTTTACACCTGCAGCTGGTGTGCAGCATGTGGCTGGTACAGCCAGCTCTGACCCAGCAGAAATAACTGTGCAAAGGAGTAACAGCAGTTTCATTGGGAGTGAGCACAGAAATGGTGTACAGCTGTAGGCCATCAGGTACCTGACCCCTACAGAGAGGAACCACTGATGACCTGAAAACACAGTGTGGGTTCTGAGCTCATGAAAAAGGAAAATTGCCAGACAGAGGATTAAAACAGAGCATTAGATTTAACTACATCTTTATTGAATTGTGCATATTCCATTGTATAATGATCTATATTGGGTACTCTATAATGTAGTATTTCTTTTGTCCTCTCTCATGCTTAAAAAAGTATATTTATACATATATTTATATATATTTATAATATGGCAAAGCTCCCCCCAACCTGAAGCTATCAGTCTAAAAGAGCTTTGATTTTATTTATTTTTTCTTTTTGGAAAGGGAAGAAGAGGGGAGGCAATCCCATTGAAAGATAAAATGTGCAATTTTCTTTTTAAAGCAGTAAACATGAATGTATTTACAGCACTCCGCACAAGTTTGCTGCACAGACAAATCATCATTGCAATGACACTTCTTACACTTGCATCTCCAGTATTATACAGAATATTCCCAGTGACCGGTAACAATTAGTGTAAGCCATAAACCAAACTGGTGCTCCAGTTCATTTCTGGTCCACTGCAGTCCATTAGGAGGCCTAAGATTTCCAATTACAACTTGTGACAAAACATTCAGTTTTTCTTTTAGAAGTACAAGCACTGTCGTGCTGCACCAAATCAGCCAGCAGGGTGCCGTGGGCACGGCTTTGTTTGCTAAACTGGCCTTTGCAAGTGTGTACCCAGCTCCCAGTGTTGGTTAAAGGCAAGGGACACACATCTAAGAGTGGTGGTACCCTGTTCTCTCATGAGACGTGCTAGAGATCAGTATGAAACCGATAGCAACAAGAGACTGGTGTACACACATCTGCATACCTGGAATTTAGCTCAGAATGCATCTTTGGCATCTTGGGAAAGCTGGAAGGAAATTATTTTCCACTGCAGCAAACGGTTGAATTCCAAAATCTCCTAAAAGACAATTTGTCTTCAAGTATGTAAATAACGGGGGGGTAGTGTCCACTATCTGTTGCTGAAGGTCCTTCTCACTCATTTCTACAGCACTAGGTTGTGTTCCTCCTGGTCTTCTACCTTCTCTAACTGCCCTTAACCCAAGATCCATCTGTTGAGCACAGAGCTCACTGAGTGCCCCACTGAGTGCCCCACTGAGTGCCCCACTGAGTGCCTCAGAGAATCACAGAATCACTAGGTTGGAAGAGACCTCCAAGAGCATCGAGTCCAACCCAGCCCTAAGACCTCAAGTAAACCATGGCACCGAGTGCCACATCCAGTCTTTTTTTAAACACATCCACGGATGGTGACTCCACCACCTCCCCGGGCAGATCATTCAAATGCTTTATCACCAACTGATCGTTACCCAAGTCACTATTTTCCCTGTGCTTGGTCAGTAGCACTTTTAAGTAATTTACACTGTGCAGGATAAGCATGTGTTTGTCATCTCGTTTGCAGTTTAGTGTCTTCTCAAAACTAGACCAAACCTGTGTCACAGTATTAGTTAGTACTGCCCCCTGCAACAAAACCTTGGTTTGGTCAGTCTTCATGGGTATTTTTTAATTGAAGGAAAGAAAATTCAGAAAGGAAAATTACTCAACTTAGACAAACTCAGAATTCCAAAATAAAGCTTAAAACCCCACCAGCATGTGGCAAAAAAGAAACTCCATCCACTAGAAACTATCCCTTATAGTGTTAAATCCTCTCTGGTTTGGAGTCTGCCCCAATGGTGCAAGGGAATGAGTGCAGAGCTCAACACTAGGTGCCACAAATGGGCCCCAAAGTAGTAAGACTCACCTGCAGCTGAGGAGCACAGTGTGACTATGTACACACCTACACACACCTTAACAATGCTAAAATGAAAAAAAAAAACCCCAGCAACCAACCAAACTCCCATGTTCTGGCTGCATCCTCACTACCTTCTGCAAGGAATTCATACTGCTTTTCTGGAGTGCAACTGATATTAACATGACACTAGTTGAAGTAACACTCATACTAGGACCCACCTATACTCTTATTTTGAATAAGAAACAAATTTACCTGTGATGGTACCTCTGTAGCAAAACAATTTGGTTCTATGCTGTTTTCTGTAAAAGCAGAAAATTTTTCTTTTTGCCCTTCTGTTGAAATGGCACTTTTGGTTCCTTAAACTGTGGAAAAAAAATTTTAACTGAGAGGAAGACTGGCTACACTTTATCTCTGAGCTGATATGATTTATCTGGTTGCCTAAGGGCACAGAAAGAAGGAATTAGAAAACCTTTAAATGCAAGCCCAGAACACTAAATGTTAAAATGCGCTTGTCAAAAAAACTGCTTTCTCTCCCCTCAGACCTGAAACCAAATAATCCAGGTACCTGCACTTTGTTTCCCTGATGTGTCACTCCCTGTTGCCCTGCAGACGAATGCAGAAGTAAGCTCAGGAGACAAGCTCTTTGGCTTTGAGGTCATCACCAAGTCAGAGCAGTTAGTGGTGGTTTGCTGAAGGAGGAAACCACTGTGCAGGGTGTCCAGCCATACACTCCACATTTTTTTGGATCAAAGCACTTCTGTGTCTGGAGTGTGAACACTCAGCCTTCACATGCCCATTTTAACAGTGCCAAAAGTATTACTGCCCATGTTTGTTAGCAGGAAGCCTCTTCCTGTGTGTCTAAAATCCAGCCCCTTAATTTTCTGATTTAATAAATATTACGGTGCAATTATGAGATGACTCCACATGGGGTAAAATAACTTACTTGCAGGATAAGGTGTAAATACTTACTGTCACAAACCCAGTAAATATACTGGCAAAGCAAGCTACAATGGTGGGTATCTTGTAACCTTAAAAGGCAACCAGATTGTCTGAACCACATTGTAGCCAAATTTCCATGCTGAGTTGAGAGAAAGCAAGCAGCAGCCACTCACTGGATCACTACTGCCTAAGGAAGGAAACTGTAAAAGGAATGCAGGGTGCCACCTTTGCTGACATTCATTCTTTTTGCTGCAGACTTAGCAGTTACACAGCTGTCTCCCGCAAGCTGTGGGCATCCTGTAAGCATGGATTAATTGCCTAGGGAGAGGTACCGGGGAAATGAATGTGGGCACAGGAAAACTAGACCAAAGCTCAAATGCCTCTGAACAAATGACACTCAAAACATCGATGTTCCGAGTCCAAAGCCCAGAGGTACCCGCATTGAATGAACTAAAGTTAAAGGGCTGGAACTGACACACACCAGTGAGGCTCTCTTGGGGAAAAGCAAAGCAGGTGAGGCAAGCCAAATTCCCTGACTGCTGTCACCTGGGAGCACGTGCTGCATCAGCCCAGGTGCATCTTGCCAGGAGTAGGAGAATGTGCCCACTTACCCGTCATAGCTAAGGGCCGAGCAGTTACGGCTACAGCGAGCACCTTTTGCCCACTGGTGTGTCTGAGCCCCAGGAGCTGCACACAGGACAAAGCAGCAAGAGGACCAACGGTGAAAATTACAGCACCCATGAACTGCAGTATAGCTTAACAACCCTCCTGTGAAGTTAGTCACCAGCTACACTGAGCATGCTTAAAATCAACAATGCAAATGCTTTTAAGGACACTTTGTAAGCACAAAAATAGTAGAAACAAAACTTGGTGAACAATTTGAAAGATACAAAAAAGTGCCTTTCCATAGCAGTGCTTTAAAAATGCACACAATGGTATATACTCTTATTGCTCAAAAAATCTAGTCTGAAATATTAAAACAATTTCCAGAGGTGCTGAAACAGATTTTAAAAAAATCATATGAAACAGGTCAGCAGAGACAGCACCACTAATTTTTTCTCTTTTCATGATGCACCTATTTATATAGTTACAGATGTGTAATTTTCTACCTCAAATTAGCAAAACTTCCTATTCATAAAATATTCACAAAGACATTTATTTCATTATTTGGTTTTAAAAACAAAACTTTATAAAAAAAAGGAATGGGGGACAGTCACGATATTTCTTAAATTTATCATCCTGAATTACTCTAATGAAAGATCAGTTTATACTGGTTTTACACATGTGAAGATACTGCCAGGTCAAGCTGCTATCTTTGTTTCATTCTTTGGGAAAAAGAAAGCATTTAAAGTTTGCTTTTGGAGATAAAGTATACAAACAGTGAAATTATTTGCCCTATGAGCCTATTGACAGTATCCCCATGGTGACAAGGGAAGCTGTAAGAGCTGAAGATGGGGTAGTTACAGTCCAAGTATTTTAGTTGTTTTACAAAGGCTGTGTCCCACCACCCTGCAAGGAACGTGCAATGATACATAAGACCACTTACACTACCTTATCACAAGGTCTGAATATGTGGGTAAGACTGTACAATCAAGCTACTGAAGTAGCTACTGAAGAAAAAGGACTGTCATACTTGATCTGGTGACCGATTGTAAATTGGCAACTAACAAAAATCAAGTAAATCAATAGTCTGTTTTCTATTCATATGGGCCCCTGGATGAAATTCCTAGCAAATGTTACTGCCTCTTTAAGGTTGTTTTATTTCCAGTCTTTTTCCTTGACTGCTAGAAGTGCAACTTTGTAATAAACAGGTTAATGCACTGGTCACGGTCTCTGAGAGTTCGTACTCTGCTTGTCCTGAAATTGCTGCTCCCTTCTCTCTTTTCAGAAGGGAAAGTTTCCTGACAATTTCTAATCAATTACAAACAATACTTTCTTTACACATTTCCAGATGCTTGTTTTTGTGAAGACACTACATCTTACCAGGCACAGACCAGGTGAGACTGGATGCTGTGCATGCCTGTGTGAGCACACAGCGCTTTCTACAGAAACCTACCTGTTCATTCGGGGTAAGAGTTACACGGACAGCTCACGGATCGGCGTGGGTCAGCCTTGGGGGTTGGCAGGATTTTCGATTGCAGGAGTCCTGGCAGCTTTCAGAAGGGGTTAACACAAATATATTCATCTTGAGCCATAGAAACAAATGATTGAGCCTACTATCACTTAGAATGCATAATGGTTTGGAATAATATATATTTATCCTACTTAACTGCATGGACAAGTAAGTCTGAAATCATTTGTATCAGTGTATATTTTTAAACTATTTGAAAGGAGGGGGAGGCTCTTTATAGTATAAATATATTTCACTCCAGCCCACTATATATAAAATCTATTTCTTTCCTCTGAACATACTCATTTTCAGTAGTATTATGACCAGAATGTTTTGGTATGTTGAATCTGTACTTTTCAATCAATACACAAAGTACAGTTACCAGCCCAACACTTCAGCTTAGCAGAGTTTACCCATCACAAACTGCTGAGAAGTTTGTGGGTTTGGGTTTTTTATTTCCTTTCTTTAAAGTGCCCCCTACATCTCCATCTTTATGGTAAGATTTGACCAGTTAGAGTCCGATTCCAGATAATATACTGACTGAAACAATAAATACGGTTCTACAAAAACATTCTGGTTATCCTCTATAATTGCGACGAAATATATCACAATATATTATATACCTACACTTATAGTACATGCACAAACATGTCTCACGTGGACAGACACTACAAAAAAATTATCTCCCTCCCCCTCCCTTAAATGCAGAAAAACTAAGAAAATGTGGGGTTTGGTCCAATCCGTAAGAAGGGTAAAAGAAACTGAAAGAATGAAGCCAACATCTCTCTACCCACTTTTCCCAATGAAGTATCAACACCCCTAAGCCCCCAACTTTTTTAACCTAGCCATGGAAGGAGAATGTCTTTACATTTAGCCATAGCTGCAGTTTGAGATCACTTCTTTTAATAGGGCTATCATCGACATCCCCACACGCTCTCCACATGCACAAGATCACAGGCTGACCGATCACAGAGCAGCCCACAACTCATGGAGAGCACTAACCCTGGGGACTGACTACCAGTCCCGTGACAGCTTGGTGTTCTGATCCCTTTTGGGGGGTGCAGGGGGTGGCCCCCTCCGTAACGTTGCATAGCCAGATATATGACTGCCCCCAAAGCTGCTGGTCTTCTGCTGATCAGCCAGCAGCTCTGGTGGGGGTGGAGGCAGGGCCATGTCGTCCATGGTGGCGGTGGGCTCCGTTCTGGACATCCGCGCGGAGGAGAGGGAGCCGTGCCGGGTGATGGATTTCCGCTGCAGCGTCCGGTTGAGGTCTGCCAGGAATCCTGGCTGAACGCTAAGGCTGGACTTGGGTGACGTGGGCACTTGTGGGCCAGCTGACCCTGGGGGCTCTGCGACCTCCGCCTGTGTCAGTCGGGTGCTGTCATTCCGCTTGGGGCGTGTGGGTGGTGGGGCTTTTTTCACAGATGGTTTTGACCATGCCTGTGGCTGGGGATTTACAACAGCAACTTTTGGGGAGGTGCTGCCTGAAAACACAGATGGAATTTCTACTGGAGGGGGAGGAAGATCTATTTCAGGTGGTGGTGGTGGGAAGTCTGAATCGGATGGTGGTGAAGGAAATTCAACCACAGGTTCCTTTCCAGACACACTTGGAACAGAAGCCTTGGCTGGGATCCCACCTTGTGGAAGGACAATGGGCAGGCTCACACCAGATAGGTTGAGCTTTCCTGGCTTTGGAGGGGCTGGAGGAGGTGATGACTCCTTGGAAGGAGATCCTGACGGCTCTGGTGAGTGTGCAAATTTGCTGACAAGGCGGTCCACTGAAGGCCTCTTGGACTCATGGTACTCAGCAGAGCTTGTGGACTTGATGCTGGAATTGCGCTGAGGTGTTGGAGGCGGTTTCTTCCCTCCAGGGCTTGATGTCTTGCCGGCCTTTTTGACTGGAGACCCTGATTTGTCAGGTGGGGGAGAACCTGCAGAGGAAGCTGGGGAAGGAGGTGGAGGAGGAAACACTAAACTGCTCTCTGGTGGAGGAGGGGGGAAATCTGGTGAGGGAGCAGCAGCAGGCTGCCATTTGGGCTTGGCCTTCACTGCTGGAGGCGACTGTGGAGCCACACTCAGTGGAAGGGGTTTCAGAGGCTGGGGCTCAGTGGCAGGTGGCGTGGGAGGAGGGGGGAACTGGCTGACTATCTGCTTCACCACCGATGGCACTGGGGACTGAGGGGATGGAGGAGGCTTCACTGAGAAACTCTGTTTTGGGAATGTTGCAGGGGGAGTGGGGCCAGGAGGGGCTGGGGGCAGAGGAGGTATCTGGGGAGAAGTAACACTTGGTTGTTTCTTTATTGCAAGGGGCAAGGGTGCAGTCACAGGGGGATTGACATGCGTGACCCCTGGTGACGCTGCCTTCCCACTAGGCTGAGGGGGCAGAGCTGCCATGACAGGCTTTGGGGGTGCCTGGGGTGGTGGCGGGGCAGGCACGGGAGGAGGCGGTGGTGGCAATGAGGAGGCAACAGTGGCCTGGCTTATATTTGGTTGAACTTGATGTATCTCGGGGAGATGGTGACATGCTC
>WAAE01021065.1:112491-127833 GCA_013400495.1 Nicator chloris
CGGAGGGGGTGGGGGGGGCGGTGGTGGCAGCGGGGACGGCTGCGATGCTGTGTAGGGGGTCACCGCTTTCGTCTGCGGGGACACGGGAGCTGCCACAGACACGAAGGGCCGCCCTGCAGGCTCCGCTCGGGCCTATGGGGAAGGGATTTTTAGTAAAAGTGGAAAGGCAGAAAAAGAAGAGAGAGGGAATGAGGGAGAGAGGGAAAGAGACAAAGATTATAAAGTCAAGGTCTAAATGTGCCCAACATTAAAATTAAGTGGCAGACTACAGCATGCAAGAATTATTAGCAAAACACTGGAGCAAGAGACAATTCCATACACTGACAAGCCCGGACCATGCAAGGGGATGGGGAGCCGGCAAAAATGAGCGGAGCCAGTTCTGCACCAAGCGAGGCTGACTGCCAGAGGGAAAACACGGCAGCCTCGTTCATTCCGTGGGGCAGGCAGTGGGACCCAGTGAGAATTCCTGGCCTCCTTGGGGCAAGGGTAATGACCCAAACAGGGCCCCCCAGAGCACGCCAGGCCATAACAGAGGCGGAGCCGGAGACTCTGTGGACGTCTCAGCTCAGTATGACTGGAATCAAACCACACACGGCCTCCCAGAGCATGTCATATCCTTACATCTGTTAGTTCAGGCCTTACACTGCTCAGTGTTACAAAATGCAGAAATCCTGAACTGCTCTAAAACACATTGAGAGCAAGCTCTGCACAGGAATACTCCTGAGATATTTTTCCTTCACATGCTGTGCTATCCACAACTGGCAAGGAAAAAATAGGGAAAAAGAAGGAGAACCAAGTTTTCCTAGGAAAATTTCCCAGAAGGAAATGTTTAGACATCTGCAAAACAAAGTAAACTTGAGAAAGGAAAGTTACACATGCAACTTGTATGTTACGCAGAAAAAATAAGAAAAATCAGGGAAAAAGCTGACTACTGGAAGGATCAGTGGGAAAGCAACAGGCAGTATTTTAGTCTACTCATTGGGTTGTGCCCAAGTTATTTCTCAAAAACTGTAAGCCTACATTCCTCTTAAAAATTAAAATGATAGTTGCATTACTCAAGTTTATAAACATTCTCCTAACACAAAGGGTCTTGGCTACAAGCCAAGTTGTGAATTTCACAGTGCACAGCATAGAAACATGCATTAGAAATACACCATCACGATGGCAACTGATCACACTGGGTACCTACACCTTATTAGTAGATACTTTGCAATAAGTTAGCACAGTTATGCTCATCTGCATGGGAAGAGCACATTTGCACATTGCCTTGTTCTAAACACAGGTGCACAGTGTCTGTATGTGCAGAACTCCACCAAAAGGATTAGAGTCAGAAGCACTAAATAGTGATTTTACAACAAACAGGGTGTGCCTCTACCTGTCACATTAGGTCTGGAAGGCAAGAATATTAACCGGTCTAGAACTAAATCAAGGTGTTCACATTACAAAACAGAAATCTTGATCTCTTGCAAGTGTTAGTCTGTAAATTACCATTCTCCCAATCACCCAGGTTAATGAATTTTCAATTAGCACCACCTGACCTTAATTGTGCCCTGTATAAGGCACCATGGGTGTGCTGCCCTTAGTTGTGCTGAGCTTCACTTTTGACACCTGAGACAGCAAAAGGCAACAGGAAACATAAAGGCGACATAAAACAGACAGAGAAGGAGATGAAGGTATAATAGAATAGCTATCCCTGAATGGCAAGACCTTGGGAATCTTGAATTTGTCCCTTAAAGCAGCCACAGTGAGCATGCATTTGGGTATTCGTTGAAACATACAGTTTGAAATAATGTGTTCAAAATCTAACAAGCAAAATAAGACTTAATGAGCTCTTCACTGCCCAACTGGGAACAAATGAATAAAGTATTCTTTGGGCAAAGAGCAATCCTTCAAAATATGAAGTAGATGGATTATCTGCATTTTGGGAAAAGTTTTTCTTAATCTTAGATATATCTGAAAGAGGGAGGTTTTTTCCTTGTACCCATTGAAGACAGTCATCTTCACAGTGAACAAATTGAACACTCAGGACAGAGAAAAGACTACTGTGCATCTTAGGAGGGTGAGCCCTTCCCACCTCCACAGAATCAAATTAAATTTCAACATCCAGAAACATATTCTGTGATACTTTATTTACAGAAGAACCTTGAAAGAGATTAATTTGTCCTTTTTTTGTCCTTATAATTATGTGATGTCCTTCTGTGTGTCTTGAGAAATTACTTACTGCATACTAGCAATTTGTATTTCTAACATGCATCTTCATGACTATATGGAATTCTAACATAATGCTATAAAAACAATAGTATCTCTTTTTATATCAACTGTATCTTTTTTTTTTAGCTATTTTTTCCTAAGAAAACAAACCTTTACAATTGAACTGTTTGCCATCTCTTTTCCCATGCTTTTGGACTGGTTAGCAAATTTAGGTCAAATATGACAGATCTCTAGAAATCTCAGTATGTTTTCGACTTCAAGAAATTGTTGCGAAGTCACTGGCAACTGGTAAATGAGGGGAAAGTGGGCAGAACTCAGCCTTTATTAATTTGTTAAGGTACAAACCCTGTAAGTTCAACACCCTGGCTGGAAAGAGCACCAGTGTCATCTCCCTGCTGAGACACAGCATGCTCTGTTCTGCCCTGCTTGCCCAGGAGAATGAGCCAAGGCTGACAAGGTGGGAGCGAGCTGTTGCACAAGGGGAAGGGACATGCAGGGAAGTTCTGCCACTTGGCAGCAACCTGCCCACATGGACTTCTTAAGCCAGCTTTGACACCAAAGCACTGTAGCAAAGCTGCCTCTGAGGTAACTGGAGACTAATCTGACTAAAGAACGTCTCAGTATCACTGTTAACACCTTCTCATGTAAATTACAATTCTTCAACACTGCCGTTGCCTTTCTTGCCACACAGCTGAACATTTTTCACTGCCAGTCTGATTTCCTAGTTATTCAAGTTCCCCAGGCCAGATTTACACTGTAGCTTCACTGAAAGTAAATTTGTCACCAATTCATTCAACTGTTTAATACAGCTTCTGTAAGTTTATACAGTTCATTTCATTTGGATTCTTTGGAAGTTTTAGGGCAATCCATTTATCTGTGCTACGCATGAAGTGAAGAAATATACCTTTACTTGGATTTGCAGAAAGCAATTCAAATTGATGAAGTCTTGATACATGGATGGCCCTCAAGAGGAAGCATTCTGAATATATTCTTTTTAACATGGCTTTAATCAGGTAGCATAAAAATTCTTGGGGTTTATTTAGATGAGCAATTGCCAGCAGCACTGCAGACTTGATAAAGAACAACAGTAACTCCAAGGTAGTGAACTCCAAACTTTTGCTTAAGATATCACAGTGAGTGTATGTAGCAGCAGGATTTACACTGAACCCAAAACCTGAGGAAACAGTAACATTATCATTCTCACAGCAGTACTCTTTCACCTCTGTTGGATACCTGCTAGCAAATGCCCCATCTCGTGCAGCTCACTTCTGCAGAAATGATGCATCCTATTTCCACACAGAAGCCATCTGCTGATGGACATGCACCGCGTGTTGCACTCATGCAGTAGAAAAACTTGGACCACAATTTAGCAAGCTACATTCCTGGACTGAGTATTACATTACTGTTAGAATCCGACAACTTCCAAACCAGCAGGCATTGCAGAAAAGTTATAAATCCCGAAGGATGCAGCCACGTCAGCTTTCACACTGTCATATGCTTTCTCATTTGAAAAGTGTTATCTTACTTTTAGTTATTTATCTGAAGCACCAGTGCCAGGTGTATTGACCTGTGGTTTTAGTTCTAAAAAGCTTGCTTTTCTAGCTTGATCCTGGGGTCTGGGGAAGATACAGAACTGACAGAAGCAATGAGAGCTTCTCACAGTGCACTTCCACACATAGCTGCTACAGTTAATGACATCAAGGCTGTTCAGGAACCTGGAGATTCCTTCAAACCTGACAACAAAGCAGCTTCAATGGAATTTCTCCTGTGCATGGAAATCTTCCCCAGGAACTACAACGGTTTACCACAGAAAGAAAGGAAAACTAACCAAACCACAACAGACCTGAGCCCCACCTCAAAGTGTTAAAGTCTTCTGTAACTCTCTACCAGCAACAGGAGATACCACATCTGCCTTAATCCACAACTGCTGACAATGTCAGTACTTCTGTTTTGATCATATCTGAGTTATTGGTTCCATTTCCAGCTAATAGAACAGAACACTTTTGAGTAAAAACTACTTAAGTACTTCAAAATATTATATACCTGCTTTCAGGCCCCAGTTATTCACATCTTTACAAAGGAAAGATGTGGCTACTTAACTGGAGAAAAATCTTAGTGAAAGAATTTCATTCAACTTGTTAACAGCTTATCTTTTTATTTTGTCTTCAATCAACATTAGTAAATAGGAGCCTGTGAGAGGGGCTGTATAATGCCTTCAAAGAACAAAAAGCTTCTACGCACACAGAAGGTTGCAGGACTGAATTACCTGAAAAAGTGAATCCTAAAAAATAATTATATAGCAGTGTAAATCAACGTAAAACAGAAGAAATGCCACTCAAGGCAGAGGTGGAAGAGGTACAACATCCTGTCTCATACATTTTGTTAGGCGTTGGTTCTCAAATTAAAGTCTTCTTGTTACCTTGCTGGATTCCTCCAGTTGAGTGCCTCGTTTCCAGGCCTCAGAGAACATGGAACTGACAATGCTTTGGGAACGGACATGTCCAGCTGTCTGGGTGTCAGAAACTCCACTGTCAGACTGATTAGAATGATTTGATTGAGATTCTGTTCAGAAAAATAGTTAAGGAATAGTTAGGATATGTTTCTGAATGTAAGAGTAATGTCAGGACGCTTATAATGCAACTCTGTGACTTGTTAAACTTGTCCCCAGAGGACACTGCTCCCAGTAACGACTGCATAAGCTCTAGCTCACATCCAGGCCATTACCATCTAGAAAATAAAACAGTGCAACAGCTGCCTGGTATTAACCAAATCTGAAGATGCATAAGGATGACAGCATGTCAGATATGTTTCAAAATAAAACCACACTGCAGCTGAATGGGTTCTGAGCCATGCCACATCCCTGCACTTTGGGAAAGGCCCCACTTCATGCAGCGGATGCAGCCTGCTCTCTCCAGCACTCCCTCCCAGTGCACCTTAAAAATGGACCTGGAGCACGGGCCGTGGACAGGCAAACTGGACCAGCCAAGGCAGGACACTGCTGCCAATGACCCATTCCTCAACACAAGAGAAGGACTGCTGTGCATCCTGCAAGTAGCCAACACAGATGATGATCTGGGTCTATAGGGTGTCTTGACAAGACAGCAGCAGGCACTGCCAGACCAGTTTATTCAGCCTGGCACCTGCTTTCTGTGTAATCCCAAACTGTCCTGGCACAGGTTGGAATACAACTTTGGCAGAACATGCACGGCTGATGGGCTGTGGCTCAGCTCCCTACAAGAATTGACACATTATCAGAAAAACACCCAGCTTGGGTAGAGAAATTGTCAGTAACCAAGAATTTACTGTTATGTTGCACAGTTTTAACAACAAGGTACCTTCCCAGTTAGGCTGCATTTTCTTAGCTCGTTCTTACAGGCTACTTTCTGAACCTGTCCAATTCAGTAGCATTACTGCCCAACCCGTACCTGTGGCAGACAAAACACCTTCACACAATAGCGCATTTTCAATAAAGAACCTAGCCCCTGAATGTTCCAAATTACCCACCAAAGCATCAGCCAGCTCTGAACAGTGAAGTTACACTGCATAAACCATTTATCAATTTTTAAACTGTTACATGTAGCAAGAAACCAGCCCAAGTTCTGCTGAGAGATAAACAGGAGCACATTAATGCAGGCATGTACAATTTGACATGGGAAGAGAAACAGTATTTTCAAAGTTTTCTCTAAAAAGATTGTTTGGATCTTCACTTTGGGCAGGGGCTATTTCTCATTTTCCAATTTCAAATATTTCAGTCAACAAAGCAGTTTAAGAACTAAGTATACATGTTCTATGCATCATTACAATATAAATTTGATTTTTCAAATAGGTGAACATAGAGGCATCAGAAATTTGAAATTATGTTTCCTCCTCTCAGTATAAGAAAAACACTGGTTTTTGGAGGTGAACAAGAAAGTACTGCATATTTCAAATACATACATCACTGCAAGTAGTTTAGCAAAATAGGTTTTTACCTCTTTGTGTATATATATAGATGAATGTTATAGATAAAGTCTATGTTTTAGACTAAACATAGCATAAAAGACTTTGTTATTGCCTGCGGTCTGGATACCTCAAGAGAGACTATTGCAGGAAATGGACTGTTTCTCCAAAGGCAATTGAATCTTTGTATTACGAGACAGATCACATTGTTACCTGGTAAACTAGATGAGCTGGAGCCTGACTTGATACTGGAGCTAGACAAGGAGGTCCAGTCATATGCTGATTCTGTTCTCTTCAATGCTTCTTGATAGTTCATGTATAGTTGCTTCCCGTACTACGCAAAATGACAAACAAGTTTAACAACTCGATATAGGCTGTACGCTCTTTTCAGACTGTTCAGCTCCACCTCTGGCTTCTCTATTACATCTTGCCTCCTGCCAGTCCCCCCACAAAGCAACACAGGTTCTATGTTAAGGAGTTCAAGCAGTATTAATAGTATTAGTGAATTGCTGAAATAAAGAAAAACTATTTGTTTATGCTAGACGGACAGTGTCAAGCCAGAAATGGCCAAATGAATAAACTAAAACAAGCTGAGGATCTTGGAAATCAACTGTATTTCTAAATTCTCTTTTCCCATAAGCCTTCTTTTTTGAAATCTGAAAGGAGCTGGCTAAAATCTATCCATTATGTATGTCACTACTGTGTCATGTGACAGGGGTGCAGCAGACACAAGAAGGAAAGGTCCAATTACTGAATTATTACAACAAAGGCTAATAAATTTGCTAAGGAATGAAAAATGTAAGAAGATTTTACAGTTCATGCTCAGGATAGTCAACCAGAGGGAAGTTAGATTTACCATGTATTTTGCTCAGTAACTGTAAATGGTTTTAAGCAGGTGATGACAACTAGTCATGACAACAGTGTAAGACTGTCTGGGGTTACCTTAGCAATGCGGATGCCATTTATCCACTGGTGTAGAGTTCTTACATCATCACAGCAAAGATATTTGATATACTGGGACTTCTTCTGGATCTGAGGATGCTGCAAAAAAAATGTACATTCTCATCAGTGTTTTCACAGCTAGGAATGCAAGGAAAGCATTTATTTGTTGAGGTCTATACAGATAAACCTAATGCTGGAAGCTCTTCAACTGCAGTATTTAAGGTATTTAAGCCCACTTTAAAACGTCCCAGAATATTTCAGGAGGTGAATTTCAATGGGGACTGCTTCACATACATGCTTGGCAGTGTGTCCAGCACGTACTGATTTCAAGTTTGAAACAACACTAAGAAAGGGCAAGTCTATCACTATTTCAGGGCTGTAGTACTTTCTATCCACCAAGAGTCTTCTGTACCTATGGACTGACTCACCACTTGATGGAGACAACTGATACTTCACCTTTCTCTCACATAAAAATCCCCCAGACTAGAGGAAAACAAACACATTGGTCTTCTCTGCCTTTGCAGGCTTAAGTGAGACAAAGCCTTCAAGGTTCCCACCCTACTGATACAGGGCTATCATCTAAAAATACTTGCTGCTCCCACACGCATGTATAAAAAATGTAAAGGCACTGTATGTATCAATTCAGCAGTCAAGAAACAAACGCGTGTTTTTCAAAAACCAGACACTGGAAATCATGCTGGATGGACTATTCAGTTGTTTCCTGTCCATGCTGTAGAAGTTACAGATTTCTCAGCTGTTGAGGTAAGTGAATACTCCAGTTCTTATCATTTCCTCTGTTAGCTTACAGCAAAGTGACACAACAGAATTTTGCTAGAGGATCATAGGTATTTCAGTTTTACTGAAGACTGTCTGAAACAGGTATCAAAGAACTCTTAAGCTTTTTCAGAATATTTTATCCTGTTGCCTTCCAACACAATTATTTTCAAATGAACATAAGATGTTTCTGTCCATAAACAGACTATTTATAACAGATTTTCTTATGACAGTAGACAGTTGTTTTCATTTTTTACTACCAGCCTCCTTCACATACTTGTTGTACAACAAAGAAGAGTCTATAGAAGCAAATACAATTACTTTGCTAACAAGCTAGATGCTTCCTGGACTTGTTCCAAAATTTGGATATATAAATATATATTTTTATATATAAATATATAAATAGAAGAACTTCTCAGAAATCTGACATGTAGGACCAAGGAGTTACCTTTATATACTAGCACACAAGTGTTACATTTAACAATAGCAGAGCACTTAACTTGAGCACACTAAGCTTTGATATAAACAAAGGAGTGAAGGTAAAGACAAATCCAGTCTGGATGTCAGTAGAGAATTGGGCCTTCAGTTCATATTTGCCATTCACTTGTCCCAAAGGAGATACCTCCTAGCTTAGTGAACCTTTGTGGCACAGAACTCTACTCCTATTTAAAAAACTGTGTGGCTTCTATACATTTGTACTAATTGAAAACACTGATGTAACATTATAAGAACTGATGAGTGCAGAACTGAATCCTGCTTAATACAATAATTTGGTGATTTATCAGTTCCACAAAGAATACATACAAAGAAAATACAGCTTCATGTGGTGTAAGTTACCCAACTAAATCTACCCCATTAACTTCCTTAGGGACAATTTCTACACATTTTTGTGTCTTCATTAACATTACCATTAAATTTTATGCTCAGAATGGCAATTTTTTTTTAATCTACTTTGTGTTGTCAAAAAGTCTGAAAAAATAATTCACTATTAACCTGTCCAAATGATATAGACAAAAGTGACATGTAAGTAAAAAAAAAAATCAATTTACTTCAAGGAATTTATATATACCTGAGAATACTGACACTTTTGTTTGCATTCAATGACCTATAAGAACATAGAAAATACTTCCAGTTTCAGCTGTGTACTTTCTCCACTAATATCATTCCCCATATTTAATATTCAGTGTCTCCTCAGTGGGCTCAAAGACATGTTGAACTGTCCACTGGAAAATGAAATCCTTTTTCAGGCAGCCAGACACTCCACTAAATGGTTTAATGTACTGACATGTACAGCACCACATGAGGTCCAGAGCAGGGAGGGGAAAAGTGCAACTACAGCCACATCTTGTTACTGGCACCATTTCAAATCCATGAAGACACCCTAGTTGCCGTGAACACAGTGTGAAGCCTCTTTTAAAATAGCTTGGTGCCCAGCTATCTTGCAGGACCTGACACTATTCTAAACACTATGTAGGAGTCAACAGAAATTAGGAGATGTATTGATGCAATTAAAATAACTTGATGCTCTCAAGTTATTAGATCCATTTAAGATCAGGTCACTGGTTTTACAACAGCTTTTGCTATTTGTTCTTTCTACCTGTCCTTTATACTCAGAAGATGCCTCCTCTACAGCATCCCTTTTCCCTCAGGTTAGTCCATAAAGGGTAGACTTAAATCTTTCTCTGGACCTACACTGAGAAAATAACTCCCTAGAATTAGCATTTCAAGAGGTATTGTCTCTTTTAACCTGAACAATTGTAAGGTACAGAGTTGCCAAATGGAAAAGATGACCTTAGTGTATGTTTTAGAGTATAATGAACAATTAAATAGACTGGCACTAATCAGTCTGGAAATAAAACAATTCAGGGCAATATGAAAACGTTTATGAAGTCACGACCACCACAGAGAACAAGCAACAACTGTTCACGAACTGTTCACATTGTATACAAGAACTAGAGGAAAATGAAATTATAAGCAGCTGATGGTTCAGAACAAGTAAGAGTGTGTTCAAGGTATAGCCAAGTACTGTAGCGTTACCTTTAGCACTAAACAATAGTCTGTGGGTGCCTTGTATTTGTTCCGATAGTCCTGTCCATAGTAAACACTGACATGGTCTAGCTGTAGAAAGCACACGAGATCCCGTGAGACCTAAATAAATACAAAATCAGTCATTTGCAAAGTATCTTTATAAAAATCCACACACACTGACACAATCAGTCTAATGCCAGGATCCAATACTAATACAAGGTCTAGTTAAGGTCAAATATTAGTTTCAATCTGATTCAAAAACTACCAACACAAGAGGGGGATACAGCTATGCATAAACTCTTTCATCACACTTTCATTTTTAACCGAATTCAGTTTGGTTTTTGTGTTTTGTCTACATTTTGCCTTTTGATAACATTTTACATTGGACTACTAATGTTTACTCAGAGCAGGTATCAGAAGAAAGTAAGTATGATTGGTTGATCAGGAGGTTATCAGCTGCTGATTACATTTCACCCTGGTAATAATCAAGGTGTCCAAATTCCAGTATGACTGTGAGTAGAATTCTAAAGATGTTTGGCAGTAAGTGTAGGGCAAAGAATTTCAACAGGCTACTTTCATACAGATTGTTTTAATGAAGCAAAACACTATAGAAGGAACATCTGACATGCATTCAGCTCTAAAGGGAGCTGTTGTGCTGATAGAGATTTCCTCTTTGTTCCCAGATGTGTGGGAAGTGGACTTCCTGTACTGGGAATCATCTGATGCTGTCAAGACTACTGGATTCATGGATGACTTGAACTCACAGTAGTTTAGCCTTGAAGCTGTAAAGTATTTGTAGTGGCTTTCTACTTATTTTACTTTACTGATACAGAGAACACCAGAAGGTGATCCTGAAGAAATGGAATTACATTTGCCAGTTTCAAAAAATGTAGCACCAATTGGTCTAAAAAGAATCCCTTTTATATGAACTAACTAAACATAATGGAATTATGCAGACTGATTGTGGAGTTGGTCTGATACTTCATGATCGACATTTGCAGAGCAATTTGGTCCTCCACCTGAATTCTGCTTGAGCAAAGACCAGCTGCTTAGCTCCACCAAAAGCTTTTCCTCAAATATTTCTGAGCATCTAACCCTAAGCTAACTCAAGAAGCAGACCCCTGTATTCTTGTATTTTTAAACAGGAGTTACACCCTTCACATCAAATGCTGCCACAAAAATACATACAATATTTTCATGATAAAGCCAGCTTTTTAATTATGGGATGTGGCACTTGGAAAGGCACAGCTAAGCCAAAACTTAAAGCCAACTCTTGTGTGCACTGTTCATGAGCAATAAAGAATTCAGAGTAATTGCTTTAAGTAGCATACCTTCGCCTTCCCTTTAGGGACATAGTAGATTCCAGAAGCCCGAAGAAGGAAGTAACGTTTCTTCCAAGATTTCTTACCATCCTCTTTCAGCCACAAAACTCCCTCAATCTCTGGCACAGTTACAGAACTTCCACAGAAGCATTCCTGCCAACAAACACAGTGGTTTTGGAAACAGGCAGGACAGAGAGCATGCAGTGGTTTGTTTTGAATGACTGAAATTCTTTATCCAAGGAATGCACTCGTAGCAGGGACAGCTCTTTTTTTACGTGAGTATGAACTGCAGATTAATCATAGAAGCAATAAGGTAATTTCAGACAAACACGATAGGGTGTCTGAGCATTTGCTCAGTGCAACAATGACAAAAAACCATTAGCAGCTACTGTAAAGATCTTCTAACCACTGCTTCTCAGTAATAGATCCCCCAATGGCTTTACTGGCTTTAAGGTCACAAGGTCACCTTATATAGCCTCAGATGTATAAGCACACACAAACCTAACTGTGCATCCATCAGACACAGCTGCAATTCATTCCAGGAGTACTTCACTGCTACCAGCTGCCCACAACACTGCAACTTCTGCTACGGTTTTATTTATAAAGAACCAGCAGAGAAAACCAAATGCTTTAAATACACTCCAGATTAATATGCAGCACAGAGACTTACGAATAATCCCTAGAAAGAATTTAAGCATAATTACAATTCTCTGCATGTTGTGGCTTCAAACACTTTTTTCATCCAGAGTATACATACAAACACCTACTAAACCCCATATTAATAATATACTAATAACATGCATATGCTACTTGTAAGATAAAATAGTTTAAGTTTAATCCAAAATTAAATACCCCAAATATTTACCTTGAGGTAACTATGTAAATCATAATCGTTATTCTGGAAATCAAATGGAACCTATGGCACTCAGCCATGTCACAAAAATATTCAGTTTTCAGCTTATGACGGTTATAATGTACTGTTTGCTTTATTTGCTCCAGACTTTCACACCCGTATTTCTGTAAACTGGTTAATGTGTTTGATAATAATTAGTTTTCTGTCATGCATTTCTTAAAATTTAATATTTGGGGTTTATTTTAAAATGCAATTGAAATTTTTTTTTAGTAACTTTCTTTATTATCAAAATTTGAAATATTAACTTAGCAGTCTCCAGACCATGCTCTAGAATTCTTATAATTTGGAAAGCGCTAGTAAAAATTCTCTGCCACCACAGGTCAAAAACAGGTGATAGTTCTGCAAATTTCAACTTGAAATTAATGGTTTTAGCCATAGCTACAGGCAACCTCAATTTGATTATCACTGTGTATGGTATTTTAGATACTAAACTAAATACAGAAACTTTTTTTTAACTGATCACATCTGAAACAGTGTTACATTAAAACAGCCATTTATCTCAAATATAACACATTCCATTCACAGTCTTCCAGAATTACATTCAGCTCTGTCCATCAATTTCAATCATCACAACCTTTTGCAGTTTATCTTCAAGCTCCAAAATGACCACTGTATCCTTTTTGCTTTGACATTCTTACCTCTAGCAGCACTTCTTTATTTCTGTCTGCCATCTCAGAGGTTTCTTTCTTCCCCAGAAGATAATTCTGTAACAAAAGAAAGTTTAATATTTCTATAGGCATTCTGAAATCAAGCCAAATGGCATTTCTTGTTTACTTTTCTGTAGCAGTAAGAACAAAACTTTGTAGACTAATTGAAACTATCAGACTGCTAAATAATACATTGAAGTAACTTAAAATCGCCTTTACCAGAAATATCAATCAGTTCATACTCTTACCTAGCAGCCTCATACCAGAAGCATTCTGCCTTTCCACGGATCAAACAGCGCTCTGTTACAAGGCATCCGGAAATAAAAATACTATGAACTTGTAAATACCACAATAAAAATATAAAAAAAACCCCAGAGATCTGTTACATACTGTCATTATTTCTATGTTCAAAGAAGCACACATAGAGGCAATGTACTTATTTCCACCTATGGTCTGAGTTTTGCTGAACAGAAATATTTATTTTCACAAAGAATTACTAAATAAAATACTTGTTGACTTCTTAAACAGAACTTAATTCTGCACAGGCACCATATCTTATTAAATAAGTTTTTTACTCTTATTCAGTTTGGAAGAGACTGGGACAATGAAAAACATCTTCCTAACCCCTAGCTCTAATACTGGAAAAAACTCAAATATTCACAAAATTTTGCCAGTTCAATATTTTAAAGCAAGGAGAAATATTTGGTTTATGCTGGTACCTCACTCCTGTGACAATGCCTACTGTATGTACTGATAGTAAACATATAATCCACAAACTTAAAAGAATGTAGAGTTTTGGTGCTTCAGTGCAAAGCACTTGCATAAGACCTGTTTTTTAGATCTTGCTTGAAAATAAATAAAATCAAGTAAACTGATGTCCCATAGGATGAACATGCAAAACTGATATCCAGTTTTGATATTGGATTTAAATCCAATAAATTAACAACAGATGCCATACAGACATAAAAATAATCTATCAGCTCAGAAGGGAATAAATTAGGTAAGAGTTAAGACAGAGATGAAGTGAATTTTCAATGCAAATTCTTCAAAAAGCCACCTTCTGCTTTTCTGTTTCTTTTCCTCCACTCCCCTACAGTACTGAAGTGCTGCCAGATACCACCAGGTCTGTAGCTAGCATCTGACAGAAGAGAGGTCTTTCAGACCATTTGAGAGGAAGAGGGGCCTTTGGTTTCTTAGCCAGGGAGCAGGAAACACAGGTGAATATAGGCAGGCCCCAACTTCCACAGGAAGGAACACATGCTCTCTTCTCTTCACTTGTCATTTGACCATGGAATAGCTATTCTCTTAGTCTTCCCCTTCTTGCCAGCACAGCGCACAGTGGAAAGATATTACCATGAGCAGTATCTGTCAACACCTTTCTTGCATATTTACATAATTGAGCAGCACTAAGTATGGCTGTAAATCCCTGGAAACTGCCTGGCTTCATGTGCATTAAAACTACTCACCAACACATTAGCAAACAGATTGCTTCAGCTCATGGTTCTCTTAGGGATTTGACTTTGTGCCAACAACACTATGGATGTACATAGTGCCAAGGTGTAAAGTTGCCTGGCATTCTAAAACACACACAAGTACCGAAATGAAGGTATGGAAATAAATGGTACCAAGAAAGCAAGAAACTGCAATCAGCCAACACACACATTCAGCATGAATCTCAGGCTTACCTGTGGATTCTTGAAAAGTGCATATTTCTCTATACGTTCCACGAACATTAGTTTGTTTTGACTATCTCTTGTCCAGTTCAGGAGATTTTCAACTAAATTTTCATGATCTTCAAAGATCCTTTCTGCAGCAATAACAAGTGAGCAAATACATTGGAATCTGTCGCTTTTTGTGATAGAAACTAATCTGTAGTCATTTCTAAGAGAGATACATGCAGAGAAAATAGAGTTCAAGATCTACTACAATGGGGAAGATATTTATGCTAAGAGACTAAAAGAACTTCGTCCACTTCCAGACATGCCCGGTTTAATTTTCTTACATCCAGTCACTCAACATGGGACTTCCCTTATCTTCAAGCTTATAATTCCATCAACACATGAAATGTTTGGTTTCTTTTTAATCTGAGAAGGCCTACCATCCTACAGGAACACTGCAGATGCAAATGATAACATTTCAAAGTCTATGAGCACAAATAAGGTTATCATTTATGTGTTTTCTGGTCTACACAATTCCCAGAGGAATGTGTATCAGGCAGCTTTTTCAGCACAAAACTTGTTTCTGCATTCCCAATGACTATCTCACTCATAAAGTATCAAAAAGTAGTGAGCAATGAGCAGAAGGAAAACAAAATGCTTCTGAAATGCAGAATACCCATGGCTAGTAAGGGTATTGTAAAGAACTCTGAAAACTGACCCTGTCTGCTTCTATGCTGTCTGTTTCTCAATAAATGATGTATCAACAACAGCTTCTGAGAATTTTGGTTCTCAATCAAAGCTCTGAGCTTAGACTCTCCCTTGAAAAAGTTACCACTAGTGTACCAGTACTAGCACTTCAGAATACTGAAAATAGACAAAGGAGAACATGTTGTGGTTTTATCTTCTTT